>NAJN01000686.1:0-18650 GCA_005059845.1 Cryomyces minteri | reverse complement strand
GGAGGTGAACTCGATCGCCCGGCGCGACTGGCAAGATGTGCATGGACAGCATGAGCATCTAGTAGATGCCTCATTGCTGCAGCGATGGCAGCGCCTCGTTGTTCGGAGGTAGGGATCGTAGCATTGTAGATCGTGTGTAGCTGGCTTCTAGCCATCAAAGAATAGGTGTACGCGATAGTGGACAGGACGAAGGAGATCTCAGTCTCTAAACACTGCAGCTTTACCCTTGGCGGTTCCCGACCAGGGATTGATGCTGTGAGGGTTGCACGCCATTCGACTTCGATCTCCTTCTTCAAGACCACTTCGGTTTCTTGTCCTGCCACTATCTTCCCATCCAGTCCCGCGTCCAGCGCGAGCAAATAGGGTATGTAGTCGTGTAGTGCCGCGAGCACATTTGGAAGGTTTGAGGCCTGAGATTGGGGCGGAAGGCGTTTGTGTTTCTTGAGCGCATCGCGAAGAACTCCACGAAACGTAGTCGCTATGAACGGTAGCAACGGATGCGTGTAACTGCTGAGGAAGTCCGGAAAGGAGAGAGCGGATGTCGTTGGCAATGCGAATTGGAAAGGCATGGTTCGTTGTTGATGAAGATGGAGGACCGGACGCTAGCGCTTGGTTTGCCGACGATTGACGACTGTTGTTCCGCCAAGTCATGTCGTGCTGTTCTTCGTAGGAACAGCAGGTAAAGCAGGACCGGCTTCCACGTCGTCTTCCTCCTTCTTCGTACTTTGGCCAAACCAGAGCGTGTGTCTGTTTCTGTTGTCGGCCATCTCGCGTCGTGCTTTCTGATTTCTCCCACTGCAGGCGCAGCCGCACAGGCAGAAGAGTGCCAGTATTAGTATGAGAACAGGCAGGACAACGCATACTACAAGCAAAGCGATTGTGCCAGTAGAGATCGCACTAGGACTGATGGCGTTCATACTGAGAGCTGATGAGGTTGCTGTATTAGGAAGTTCAGTGTGACGAATGTGACGAAAAGATCAACTTTTCGGAAAAGAAAGTGTGAGACTGGGTAATGACTGTGAGTACATTTGGTACTGTATGTTCAAGGAATGATGCAGAGGAAGATTGTAGGAGTGATTGTTTCGAGCGCAGTCGATGCTCTACATAGCAGGTAAGATTGCTTCCATTTTCGCAGTCTATTCATCAAAGAAGCCCTGAATCATGTTTCATGGCAAAGGAATGTGATTTCTTTGTCAGTTCAGCCACATCTGGCCTTCTTCCTCAAGCCTTCACTAGATTGGTTCTTCGGAATAAAGCGAAGATACCATCGAGACCTCCGCCGTGTGGAAGCCTAGCCCTGTCTCTATTTTAGCATTCTCACGACGCAAAACTGCGCTCTCAAACAACTATCTGGGACGTCTGGCCATTTGGGACATCCCGTTGAGATAAAGAGAACAGCTGCGTGTGGCTTGGTAGTGTGGGTGCCTGTTTTGGGGTCAAGCAGAGAGGTTCTACTCTGTTTGACTCTTCCCTCGATGCCTCACCCTCCATCTAGCACTTCCTAGTAGTTTCCCATATGACAGGTTACGAACGCTGGCTGAAAGCTTAAGCCACTCTTGCTTTCTTGCCCTGTAATACGTAGGGTCACGTCTGAGAGTCTGGCCCATTGAGTCTCACGTATGCCCCAGTGTCAAGAGGAGTCTGTCGGAGAACGATAAGGAGAGTTAGGGGCAGGGATGGATTCCAACAATGTGTTCTCAAGATCACTTTCTGCACGAACTCAGTAGAGAGAGTTCCCACAGCACGGTCCGCTCAACATTGTACCCCAGGTATTGCGGGAATAGACTTATATTTGGTGTAACATCACGAACCCTGCATTTTTGATGCAAGCAGCAATCGCTCGTGGAGAAGCCCGATATGTACACGTCCTATGCCGGGACCGTCGATTTATCCACCTTCTCTTCTCCCTTCGGATAACTTCCAGGTTCCGTGTCCCAGCACGTTGTCCCTCGAGTCACAGCGACGTCGCATCCCATGCCTGCGCCTGCCCGCGTCCCCTTCCCTATTCTTATGACTTTGGTATGTAGTTCTGCTGCTCAAATAGGTAGCCCTTGATCTTCGCATCCTTCAGCAGTTCAAAATATCGTTCTGTACATAGATTAAGCTGTCAGCCCCAGCTGCTAAAGCACAAGCCCGTTCTTTGTGAGGCCCGCTGAACGTCGCAGCCTTGAGAACGGTTCGCAGCGCAAACCCCCCAAGCTCCAAAGCCCACGACAGTTTTGCCGCAGCATCTACTAACCTCTTAGATGCCCGCACTTCTCCAAGTGGTTGACGCCCTCCCTATAATAGCACTTCCCCATCTCCTCCCTAACCAGCCTCGCCATCATGCTCTTGACCCACTGCTCACGGATAATCGCATCCTGCGCGGCCTTCAGCGCGCGGTTGTCATCGTAGTCGACGCCGTCGAAAGTCGGCGGGACCGTGGGCTTCTTGGCGAGGAAGAGGGCGGATTCGGGGGTCGGCATTGCTTTAGATCTGATTGCTGTTGTCGTTGTTGTTCGGGTAGTGTGGATGTGGGGACGCCGATACCCGCTGGGGGGAGTGGAGAGGTAGGGCGGTGTTCGAGAGGTGTGCGGATGCGATGGCGAGCTGGTACGTCTGGGCTCGCGGCGTCAATGGCGTGGAGGGGACTGGGGGAGGGAGGTGCTTGTCGTCGACGAGGTCGACGGGAACACCTCGGAACCGTCCATTAGCTCCATCCGGCCTCCAACAACTCCCATCCGACTTACTCACCACTCTGCATCTTGCTCTTCCGCTTCGACCTTCTCCACGACCAACGCCCACTCGCCGTCTTCTTCTTCCTGCCGCCGACCTGCTCGCCCCACTTCTCCCAGTCGGTTTGATCCGCGTTGGGGCTGCTATACGCCACCTTCCACCTCCACTCGTCGAAGCGCACCGTCTGATCCGAGTCGATTTGGTCCAGCAGCGCGTCGCGAATTCCCTGGCAGGACGCGCAGAGCTTTTCGAGCTTGTAGGACTGGAAGGGGTGGGATTTGATTTGGCAGGCTTCGGAGTATAGAGAGGTGGGTGATATCGAGGCCATGTTGCAGAGGATTAGAGGACCGGGTCCGTAGAATGAGTGGCCGCATGTTGCGAAGACGTACAGGCGGTGGTAGCACATGGTGTCTGTGCTTGGTGAGTGGTTCTGTGCAGTATCAGTCGATCAGACCTCGTATATAGGTATCCAAATCAGGTTTCTACTGGATGCGTGTTCGCCGCTTCTGGCCCTCCTTCGTTCAATGGAGTTGCGTCGCATTCTTCGTGAAACAGTGAATGGCTCTGTTGCTGTGTGACCACTTCCGGCATTCACACTGTGCTGATGGTATAGCTGTATCACCTCATTCCATGGTCCTTTCACTATCTGATCAGATTCTACCGCATTCATTCAGTGAGAGTGGACTGTGTGCCATGTCAAAAACGTGCTTTACAACCCACCTACAAGACCGTCGTTCACGGGGCTAAAGAGAAGCAAGATGGAAGTTGCTGAAGACATGCTGGCATGTACGTCCTCCATGGCAGAGCTGAAGTCAAACTATTCAATTCAATCGCAACAAGGTGGTACGTAACCTTGTACCTCGTCCCTAGAGAACAACGAACACCCTCCCGCCACCTAGTGACTCCACAAAAATGCCGCCAAGCAGAGTATCGCAACGCATCAAAGGCCCCGGTCTTATTGCCCAGCCACCCCAAACCAAACCAGATTGCCCAAGGCGGAACAACAGAGAATGGACGCAGCCCCGAGCCACCCATGGCGCACATACGCCTGCGCATTGCATTTTCCCAAAATGAAAACAATCGGCTATGGGCATGGCGAATGAAGACTCTGAGGAAAGAAAACGAAGAAACAGGGCCGGAAGAGGCACGCGAAATGTTTCTGTATAGCCAGCACGCATAGGAACGCCGTTTCCAACATGCCAGATTATCGTAGGTGAATTTTTGCACGACCAGAGTGCTTGAGATGATGCAGAACCTGCCGCGGTGGGAGACCATAACGTGGTAGATGGTCAGTGAAAACGTGAGTTGAGGTGTGGGAGTAGGTGAGTTGCGGCCGTTGTTCCGCGAGCGACCAGTCGGTGCATGGGCGCCGAACGCCTGCAAGCGCCCAACGATAGGCCAGAGAAGTATCGAGCGATTTCCTAGTAGTGGAAGCCGGTCGGCTTGCCCTTTTCTGTCTTTATAACGTGCCTCCTTAAGGGACGCGAGCACTTTCGAGCGAAAAGTGATCCAAGCTCACCCTGCGCCAGTGACACCGAGAGCGCCCTGCTTCGCAAAGGCACTCGACCGATGTGTCGACCGACCAGGAGATCCGTGGCTTTCCGGTGAGCCCGACGGCGGGTTCGCGTACGGGATATTTGGTGCACCCAGATCGTACGCCATCTGTGGAGGAGTGTTGTGTGTGCTGGAAGGTCCGTACGAAGTGTTCTGACTGTTCGGGCCTTGTACATGGCGTACGGATCTCTCGTTCTGCCAGGCACTCGCTTGCCCGGGATCTGTGTCGACGTGCGTGACTACTGGAGCGGAAGAGTGGCCTTCGCGTGACCGCGAAGTGGACGAATCAGGATCGACGACCGTCGGCTGGGTAACTCTGCTTCTGTCACCAAAGCGCTTCAGGATCTCTTTGGCCGTAATATCGGCGCTGCTGCTGAAGAGAGCGGAGTCGTTCAAAGCAATCTGAAGATCTTCCGGTACCTGGGAACACGTCAGCACATACGGGTGTATATGGGTTTGTGAGGTTGCTTACCTCGCACATTGCCTCGTTATACTCTATCAACACATGCACTGCTTCAATAGCAAAGAACGGGTCCTCCTCTGCACCGAATATCGGCTTCCCAGAGCTATGTAAAATGTTTGGGGTGATGACTGTGGCAAGATTGTGAATGTCCATTTTGCTCCCGGACTCCTCATCGACATGCGAGAACGACGAAGCCCAATTGAGGAATGTGAACAGTATCTCCATCGTGTCACGGTGGGTTTTCGGTAGAAGACAGCAGGTGAGGTGTAGCACCCGTTTGCGCTTCTCCTCATCCTCAATTTCTGTGAGAAAGGCTGTCAGCAAGAAGCAAATCTAGAGAACGGGTGAGTGGACCTACTTGTCGACGTCACGAACAGTCGGAACAGCTTCGTTGTCATGACTGGGTCAGGCAACTCTCGTAAGAACTTCTTCAGTAGTGCTGCTACCTGAACTGGGTTCTCTTTGTTTAGGTCGACAGCGTCTCCTCCCTTCAAGTCGATCTCCTCCGCTAGCTCTTTGATGCGCCGTATGTTGCCGTTCTTGCGAAACACACCTTCGACAGACATATCCATTGTTCGCATCGCAGAAACGGCATCCTGGACGAGGGCTGGTACTCTGAGGGCACCTGGACCGACACCGTCTGTTGACTCTGCGCCATCTCGTTCCACAAGCTGTTCTAAACTTACTCCGAACACGCCTTTCTTCTTTCCAGCACCTTTCTTCCCGTCGTTCTTGAAGGCTTTGCCGAACTTCCCCCAGAACGTAGATCTCTTCGTCTCGATTAGATCAAGTAGTTCCTCTTGGTTGAACCTCCCCTCGAGAAGAGGCTCCAACTGAATAACGGCAACATGTCTGACCACAAAATACTCCAGGGGTGTCAGCTCAGAGAAGTACTTCTTCGTTCGGTACGCCCCGGGTTCACCGCCAGCAGCCCGATCAAGTTCATTGCCACTGGAAAGATCACGTCTATGGCCGTTGATGAACCTTGGTTTCGGCTCCTGTGGAATCATTGGACCCCGCGCAAACCTCGAAGCGTTCGGACGTTGATCTCTGGCCTGGTGAGCCGCTACAACCCGCGGAATATCATCAAGTGTTATCGAGTCTTGGTTGCCAAATGTCAATTGTGGCACTGGTTCTCCATTCGCATCGCGATCCTGGACGATTTGGAATCCTTGGTTTCGCCGCTCCGCACCATTGCCAGCAGACCCCGGTCGTACGCCTTCAGGACCGCCGATGACCCGGGATGTGCGAGCTTTTCGTGTAGTGTTTGAAACATGTTTGTCCATCCGTGTGGAACGCAGTCGCTTTATGTCGCTTACGGTCTGCTCGTAAGTAGCGTCGGGTTGCTCGATTTTCGAGCTTGAACCTGCATAAGATTTCGATCTCGTATTAGTTCGAAGCATACGCATGTCTCCACCGTCAGGGGACGCCCGGTGCCCTTGATCAGAATCGTAGCGTGCTAGGTTGGGATCGTCTGCAGCGAGTGGTAAGCGACGGAATGGCAACCTCATCAAGATGTGCGAACCTACCGGATGTGTGTGGAAGAGCGCCGCTGGTTCGTAACAGGGCCAGCAGTCTCGCATGAGCTACTCTGAGTAGGTGGACGTACTGCATCAGCCTCGTGATCTGCACAAAACCCCCTTCTTCTTGGCTTAAGACCATCCCCGCGTCTCTATCGCAAAGCAGCTGTTGACTGGATTCACTCCATCTTGCATCCTTGATAGCAAGACTGAGGTCCTTGTTGCATCTTTGGCAGGCCATGCATTGTACGTGGAATGTTCTTTCTCCTCTCCTGATGCACTTATCCTCAACCGGCTTCTCACAGATTGCACACGTATCAGATGTCGTGGCGATATAGGCTTTGATGTCGGCGAAGGAGTCCTTCTTACTTTCAGTGTCCAGTTTCTCTTCTAGCTTGTTGATCTCCTCCAAAAATTGTATTAATCCTTCGGTGCTGCCGGTTTCATGCTCGAGCTTGAGGGCACCTTGAAGGCAGATGCGAATAAGCAGTTTCAGGTAATGCGCAAGCCCGGTGACAAGCGAGAGTAGTTCTTGTGTGACGCCGAGCCTTCGAACGCCGGTCTCTTGAGATTCCGACAACAGCTGGAAGAAAGCAACAACCTTTTTGCACAGGAGCTTCGCTTCTCGAGAGTATGTCAAGCCTGGGGCCCGGAATTAGTTGTCTTTGTCAGTATCTGTATGAGTTTCAGACTTACTTCTGGGTGTTCTGGTAGTCAAAAGCCAGTCGAGGTTGTCGGCTGCACCGAATAGGAGATCGACGTGAACAATGAACTTCCTGGCGGCCATGACACCATCGACATAAGCTCCGTTGCTGACATGAAGCAACATGTCAGATATGCAAGTGGCGGACTTCTCCTCAAAAGCTGAGAGCGTTCTCCAAATCCACAAGACCTTCTCTTCCACTTTCTCCTCTTCTCTTCGGACAAGTCGCCGTTCTTCATCTGTCGCATCCGCTTCACCCATCACTTGATCTTCAATCGACTGGCCGGAAGTATGCAGTCGAACGTTCCAGTATTTGTGGATCATGTAACACTCCGGGTGCCAATGTTGGTTCTGGCCATTCCGAAAGATCTCCACAAACTGCTTCAATATGGCCGTCTGACACCCGTTGCACCGCTGCGCAAACTTGGTGGAATAATGGTAGTGACAGTACACGTTGCTTTCGTGTTCGTAGTAACTGTCCTGGGCTCCAAAGACCGTAGGGCAAACAGAGCACGTGAAATGCTCTATGTGGTATTTTCTTTCCAGCGCCGTGATGTACGAGCCTCGAAGGGCACCACCACACTCGTAACACAACAGGTCTAGACGTTTAAAGTAGTCCGTCTCGCAAAGTGGGTACTGGTTGGGAGGCTGATCTGGCACCGGAAAGAACTTCGACGCCACAATCTTGTTGCAATCCTGTACGAATCGCTGTCAGAGACTGACTCGGGGAAGGAAATCTACGGTCTACTCACATAACAGGTAAAGCACTCCAAATGCCATGTGTCACCAAGAGCCCTTACGAATTGACCGGTCAGGTGTCCACTACATTTGCCACATATTCTCTGAGTGCCACTCGGTCTTCTGCTCCCGTTTGTTTTCGACCTCTCTCTTAGAGTGGGACTGGAAGTCTGGTCCATACTCCTTCCTACACGATCCTGTGTGGGCGGCGAGAGGCTGATGTCTTGATTGCGGGTGTCATAACTGCCTGAGGGTCGCGAACTGATGGGACTCTGCGGGTTGACCTCGTCGGGTCCACGGGTATATGGAGGCGATGTCTGACCAGACAGTGTCCTAGTGTCATACTGCGCGTGCGTCATGTTGTTAGTGCCAGCATCGCCGAGTGTGCCTGGCCCTTCCCTGAGAGGTTGGTCCTCGAACGGAGGACCCATGGCCAGGAACCAGCCAACCTTCCGTGACTATGAAACCCTCGTATCTTTGTGGTGATTCTTGATATTGGGTTATCACTGTGGTATTAACCGTGCGAGCTTCGTGTTTCGAACAGAGGACCGCCAAGAGAATTCAAAACGTCTGCGCAGTCTATCACAAGCTGGCCACGAGACGCTTCACTTCAAGCTTCGAGGGTCTCTTGCCGCCAAGAAGACGATGCGGATGGAACCTGTAGTGCGGACCCAGAGCGCGTGAGAGACAGCCGTGCGGCGGGAAGCCGACGACAGAAAACTTAGTCCGGTCGAAGGACAGGTATCGCTCTTCCCTCCCGAATATCTACGTCCAAGTACAATGTGAACACCATAGGCGACTCTTGGCACTATGGCTATTGTATACTGGGGATCGCTCGCGGTAGTGGTGATGGCGGAGGCTTCGCGGATTGAGCCCCGGAGATGCAGGACTTGGAACCTTGAAGCGCGGCCGTCGTGTGTCAAGCGAGCTCGAACTTCGCTGTCTGCAGCGTGATGGTTCAAATAAGCGTCGTGGCCGTGAAGTCTGCGGTGACGTGGACGGTTCGTGGAGACTCGAGGAGGTGGTGCAGGCGGCGTCCACCAGGTTGATCGCGGCGGTAAACACAGGAGACGTAGACACGGCGCTGCGCAGGAGTCTGATGTCAGGTCGAAGGAACGTCAGGGTGGAGTTGGGACAGTCGCTCGGTTGATGGGTGAGCAATGAAGCGCGCAGCTACCTGTAGATAACTTGGTGATCTTGTGGCCGCAATGTGCCAGACGGGTGTTGTGTTGTGCCTTAAAGTTAACCGCCCCCGTAAAGTGCCAAACTCTCTTCCGCCCACGAGACGACTAGACGACTACCTTAGACGACCAGTGCGGCTCTGCTTCTAGCACGTACTGTAGCGATCAGTGGAACCGCAACTCTAAGCCATCTTCGGCCAATGCCAGTGTATTCAGCGTATCTCTCCTCCACGTAGACGGGTTCAAGAAATCTCCGGCAAGTTGCTCGTCTGAACTATTGCTGGAGGTCGTACAGCGGTGACCCTACTAATGGAGTTGTGAACACAGATCTGATTAAGGTAGCTGACCCTTGTCGATCTGATAGTGCGCTATTCCCGACAATTTTACAGGCCAGCTCCCGCGTCGACCGAACAAGTCTCTCATCACCTTCACAGCTACCATTCCTGCCTTGCTCTGTCCACGACTACCACGTCCCCGGGCTCGAGTCACTGCCCGGCTTCGGCACAGCCCGTCAAGCTACCTCTACGTCCCGCCGCCCATCCCGCACACAGCAAGCTCAGTGTTTTGAGTTCCATTCGTCACACGGCGCGTACTTGAGCCTTAACACCGCACCATATTCAGACACGCACCATGAACTCCAACTTCAACAACACCCTCGCGCCCTCAGCGACCGGACGGCAGCGCGAAGCCACGACCGGTGGCGAGGAAGCCGCCGCCGAACTGCTTCTCGGCGAATTCAATGGCGTGCCTTCGCTCTCCCTCTCAGAAGCGCGCCTCCTCATCAACGCCGTGATAGACCATCGCCAAAAGACGAATCGCAAGATGCAAGAAGGTGACACGCTACGGTCGACGCAGAAATGGCTGGATGAGTTTGCGCGGTTCAAGCAGAAGGAGAATATCGAGGCTGTGGAGAGGCTATTAGCGGGGAGGGCGGAGTTCGAGCCTTTTGAGCGGAGTCAGCTGGGTCAGTGAGATGCTCCGGCAGCGACTGCAGAGCGTCGGGAAGGCGAGGCGGCGGCAGACTGCAGATTGAGCTGACAATGTACCGTTACAGGGTCGCTGTGCTGCGACACCTCTGAGGAGGCGAAGACGCTGATACCATCGATAACGCACAAGATCTCCGACGAGGATCTTCAAGAGCTGCTCGACAACATCACGTCGCTTAGGACCTTCGTCGAGTAGTTCTCCATACGCATTCTCTGCGGGTGCTTGGTCATGAGAAAAATATGACTTTTCTTTTCGCATCTCCAAACCGGGCAGGTCGCTTTCAGGTCACAGCGGAAGCACCTAAGCGCCGGGAGGCGTACTCGGCATCAGCAAGGTTGGCAATGTTGCATTGTACTAGATTGATACCCAAATTCACAGGCGATAGACACATCACAACTTCATCTTAGTAGGTCTGCCGATTGAGATTGACGGCAAGTTCTCTTCCGTCGTGCTGTGCCAAATTCTCAGAACCCAAAGGAGCAAGATGAACCGCAATAGACCAACCTCGACAACAGTCTGGGAAACGTGCAAGACCCCAAGCGCGGCCGCACTCGTAGGGATCGCAGTCCAGCCCATTCGTGTTGCCAACCAACACTTCAACCTGGAGACACACGTGGTTCTTATAGCTTCACGCAGGCAACAACACTCCTCCTCTCGGCTCCTGGCCCGCTCTCCGATGGCATGTTCAATGTTTTCTCACAACTCAGTGCCAACTGACAATCCCTTTCTTCACGACGAGACCGCATTTGTAAACAAGCTGTGCAGAGGAACACCTCACCACTTTCTGACTCACGTCTCCTAGATGGAAGCGCCGGATACTTTGTAGAACACCCTTGTTGGCGCTGTTTTTCAACGCGCCTTCTAAGCGCCCCTCAGAGCTGTTGTACAAGCATAGTGCGAGGTACTTGGTGTGCTTTTTAGAACCCCGTTGTATAGGGACGTAGCCACAGAAGGTTGCATAGAATGGGCATCCATCCTCTGAGTACTTCGTGTTCGGTTTCATCCAGAGGTTGAGTTCGTAGAAGTCATACGCCTCCTCATGCTCTCGCTATCGTTTCGCATCGTACCGAATAAGAGAGAACCCATCGTCTTGTCGCAACGAGAATGCTGGACACTCCGAGGAACTGTAGCAGCACAAGGCTGGGCCGTCAGTTGAGGAGTGCATGCAAGGCAGCTCCTCTCGTCGCGGGCGTGATTGCTGGTTTTGACGCCTCCGCTTAGCATGTTGGACGTGCTCTGTGTTCTGTGGGCGTTTTTCAGGAAGCGGTAGCCTCACTCCTACTGCAGAGAATTCGTCGTAGCCCGGTATCCCTCTGCTTACGTAGATGGCCAGAGCCTCGGTCGCTTCGGATGTCGTTGCGCGCCCCCATATCTGCATGCGGGCACGATTGAAGGGTTGTGCGGTCGAGATGTTTCAGTCTTCCTTCCTTCGGTCGCCCACACGTCGATGCTTGTGTGTGGTCCGTTTTGGTCCTTGGCATGGAACGTTTGAGCAACACTTTGCTGGAGTTAGACACCTACGAAGTGATCTTGAAATGCGTGTTTGGGTTCAACCTTGGACGATCGAGCGTGATTAGTATGTTTGAGTCTCGGGGGATCATCAGTTGCGCTTCTAACATCAGAGTCTGTATGCCAAGGATCGTAATCATCGAGTGAAAGGATTCGGCGACAACTTCGGCTCTCTCTGATCGAAGTACTGCCCTTGATGCAAGCTAAGGCAAGGACATGCTCAATAGTCGCTTTGGCCGATTCCCGGATCACGTCCGTAGGGCCCACCGGTACCAAACGTCCGAAGAAAGTTTTCATTCCGAGGAGGTGCTCATGTGCTGTGTGGGAGCTAAAACACGTGGTGCTCGAGATGGGAGAGGCATAATCCTCTTCACACCGCTCGAAGTCAGGTACATTTGTCGCAGATAGTTGTATGTACCTTTAACGATGGTCCCTCCGAGCGAATCCACCCGCGCAGGAAAGTCCGAGTCCGAGGTGGTTTCTTAGCCTCGGATCTGGTGTTAAAGCGGTGCAATACTCAACCTTAAGGTGATATTCACCGATCACCTCCCCCAACGCTTTGGGTCAAAACATAAAAAGCCACGATACGAGGAACAGTCAGAACTTGACACCAAGTACTGAGAACCGCCGTCTTCTTTCCGAAAGTGTAAGGAGGATGTGGATCGAAGAAAATGCTGCTCCAATGTACCGTGTAGAGGGAAACGTGCCCATTAGAGAAGTATTCGTTGCTCGACTGTTGAGGATCCGTTACTTCGCAAGCGTAACGGCTGCGAGCCGGTTGCCGCGACCCTATCTAAGCTTCCATCCAAATCGTGCTCTACACTGCTGCTCTTGGCTTAGCTAGCAGTAGAAACTCACGGCTCGGAGATGGAAGAGCAGCGTCGGTGTACGGTGGTCTCCTAAGTTAGTGCTCTACACATACCTCTTCTAGGCGTAAAGACAAAAACCTGTAAGATGATGAGAGACCAAACAAGACAACCGACAGCATGTCAGCGTATTTAGGGGCGTAGAAGCTGTATCCGTAGAGGAAGACAGCCTGTGTGTGGTGCGGCTCCTTCACCAATTGTCCACTGCACGTGGTGACTTAGTCTAGTAACTTCGCGAACATGCGGCGACGCCCGAGCTTTACGCGCCGGCGCACTACTGTTGGGGCCTGTGGCTTGAAGCCCCATCACATCAGCTCGTCTATTATGTAGCCAGTTCTTTGTTCAGACAAGGCTTGGTGTTACGGGTCAACGCAGATCCTCAGATGATTCTCTCTTGGTGGGCATGTTCTAGCCTATCTCTCAGCAGATCCTTAGTCGACATTCAAGATAGAGACGCGAGGGGTCAGAGAATCCTGCAGATCTCCTGGGATATGTTGTTGATGGGGAACGGGGCCGATGGAGTTCATTGGTGCTGCGGATTCACCAGCGCCCTCCACAAACGCAGCTACAAGCGCGAGTCATGCTTCTTTCTAACCATAGTCCTCCGATCTATCTACCGTGGGATGACTTAACAGCTCGTCCTCGGATGTATCGGGCTCGGAGTAGCGAGGTTGTTACGCCTGACCTCCAGTCGCGAGGCTAGACTGGCACCGTCGATCCTCCAGCTCTTGTGCATGGCTAACTCGCATGGAAGCCCTCTCCACAAGTGCAAATTCGGGTTGCCCCGATCTACGAGAGTTGTTCCACGCAGCATCTTGTGGTGTCGGTCTGATGCCGATTGGAGGAATTGTGTCAAGCAGTGCCGCACGCTATGGGAGGTCCAATAGCACTCCATCAGCCTTCGTGGCCTGAGCAGCCTTACCAGCGGTGAGGGAACACCAAGGTAGGCCGGGAGCCTTCATATGTTTATGCGTTCCCCAGAGTCGATCGTCTTTCATGTCAACTGCATGCTTGTCAAATTCTGCAGCACGCGTCTTAGCAACCTATTCTCAGCTTCACTCGATTCGCGAGCATTCGTTGAATAGACCACTTTCGTACCGCTGCTCAATCCGTGTTTCCTTCTACCATCCTAAACCTTGCGCCTGGACAGCTTCACGGTCTTGCCGATTGCAAAGTCTTGTCTCCATCATTCGTGTTTGTCACGCACACCCCCGGGGAGTCCTGCTGGCAAAGAATCTCTCGGAGTGACTCATCGGGAGCTGGTGGCATGGCAACCGAAATACTTCAGCATTCATCTGCCGAGAAGCCGGGGCGGAAGAGCTGGTATGAGACTAGACCCCATGTCTACCCTACTGCCAAGGACTCTGTGCGGATCAGTTGGCTTCAGAGCAGCAACCCCGATACAGAGATCACGGAGAATGACATCAGTCCAATCACGGAAGACGATGAAAAGCGCAAGAGTCGTCGACAGAGCCAGACCCGGAGAGCTAGCCAAGCGGATGTCCTTTTGGAGGAGTACCTTTCTGCTAGCAACCCGAAGCGCAGGAGTCGAATGAAAGATGCCGCAGTGACCGTCACCGTGACAGAAGAGTTGCCGCCTGTGGACAGGAAGCGGTTCAGTCACGTTCAGAAGCGCAGCAGTCAGGTAGTCAGCGTCGAAGTGGAGCCTTCGCAGATGAAAGACAGCAAGCGATTAAGCCAGCTTGATAACAGTCTATCAGAGAAGTTACAGAGGCCTTCTCCTGTACACAAAGGATCCAGAAAGATCAGTCACGTGCCGACTGATGTGTTCGACAACGACGTGTTCGGCCCACAAGCACCCACTCCCGCCTACGACTCGTTGAAGCGGAGCAGTTACTTCCGACGCAGTGAGAACCGCGCAAACACCGTACCCGCCGACCCTCGAGTCCGTCAAAAGGCGAATCGAATCAGCTGGATGCACAACAGTCTGAATCCCGACATCGAAGTCATCGCGCCACTCGCCCAAAGCAACGTCGACCCAAAGACGAGATACTACCATGTCCCCAGAACAGCTGCTTCTGGCTATCTCCGCACCACCACACCCCTTACGAAAGAAGCCCGCAATACCCTACGGCTATCAATGATGACTGAGTTGAAGGAGCCACTCTCCGTCTTAGTCGCGCGGCCTGGTGGCAGGGAGGAGCAAAAGATTGAGCCGAGGCTGGCGAGTCCAGATGTTGCGGTCATATGTCCGACACCCCAAAAGCGGCCAACGATCACCACAGATATCAGACGCAATACGTGGAAGCAGATGCATCCAATCCCACAATTGGCTCGCGCCAGTTTCGAAGAGGCAGTCAACCAACTGTCGTCGGATCTGGAGGTTCTGAGCTCAGACCAACTGGCTGATGTTCTGACGCAGCCTTCCCTTGCAGATGAAGGTACCGAGGACTTTGACGCCAAAGCAACTGGAAGGACACATCGGAGGCAGTTGACTATGGTGGACGTCGCGCTGGCCACGCTCGAAGGACGACGCGACTCGGAAATCGAGCGTGCGGAGCAGCTGCTCAGACTCGAGGAGGAGGAGGAGGAGCAGCAGCAGCAGCAACAGGATGCATCAGAAGCGGAGATGAGGAGATGGGAGCTAGAAGAGGAGGAGCGGCGCTGTTTGTAGAGTTGTTGTGCTAGGGTGTCCTTGGCCCTATACCGATGCAGTGGGGACGTGCAATGCGTAATATATAAACAGTAATGAGAGTGACAACAACAACAACAACGTGTCAATACTCGTTCTTTCAAAGATTGCTACTGTGACGAAAGCTGCCAAAGTCCTGACCAGGTCCCTGCCATCAAACACCACCGGGGCTGGTAGGACGTTGTCGGGAACTGCACGACAGCGCCTCCCTGCATGTAGAAGAGCGCTCGAGGTCCCCAGCTCGGTCTCAGCGAGAAACGTAGAGCGGAGTCCAGGCATCCTACGGCGTGGTCCAAGACACTCGATGCCTTTGACAAGATTGCGCCACGTTTCGTAGTTGGCTTGATCGACTCTTCACTCAGCCGTCGCAGTGAGACGTGTGGCAGCGAAGTCGATGCCGAACACCAGGCCAGAGCGGAAAACAAGGCTCACGACGCAGCGTGGCCAGGACGTGACGTGCACCCCTAGCGGGAGGATCGCAGCTCCAGGCATCGGAATGACGGGAAGGAAGAGGCATGGGACTACGACACGCGAGACGAGAGCACTTTTGCGTCGTGGATGAAGTAATTGGTGCCAACAGCTCTCTGCAAACAAGCCGCGCTCGGCGGCCGCAAGGATCTAGTCTAAGTCTAGAGGATACGAAACGTCACTACACTGTGTAGCGGAAGAAGCTAGCATTGTCGCCCTTGCCCCTCTCCAACGCCTTCTCCTCCGTGGAGTACTCTTCCGGCCGCTTGAACTCGGCATCCCGGCGCGCGTTCTCGCGCCTCAGGTAAAAGGTCATGAAGCAGCACAGGGTGCAGCTCATGGTCAAGAAGCCAATCAAGGTTGCGTGGCCGAGCTTGTAGAGCGGCGAGTACTTGCTGAGGTAGATGAAGCCGGAGATGACACCGCCCAAGTTGCCTGGAGGGGGTGTCAGACAAGTCACGTGGGAAGGGGAGGAGGGAGGAGGTGGGCTTACCGAAACCGACGTGCATGGCAATGCCGACACCGCGCTTCACGGAGCCACCGATGTTGTTGCCGTTCCACGCCACACCCTGCGGCACGTTCGAGTAGACACCTGCGACGGCGAAGAAGCAGCCTATGTATTTGACGATGAAATTGCTCGAGGCGAGGAGCATGATGAAGCCGGTGATGCTGCAGATCCATATTAGTCGCCGGGCCATTCAGCAACGGAAGAAGGGGACCTACGCCATGAGACAGAAGCCGATCATGAACAGTCCACGCTGTTGCGTCCGATCGGACAGGACTCCACCCGTGATGCAGAAGAAGCAAGCGACGATGTACGGTGGGACGGTCATGAGCTGGGCGGTGTTGTTGGTGTAACCGAGCGTCTTGACGATGGTGGGGAGGAAGAGTGAGATCGAGTACAGCGGCGTGTAGATGCCAATGGTGATGAACATGTGGACCCAGATCTTCCAGTCCTTTAGTGCATACCAGAAGTACTTGATGCTGAACTCGTCCGCCAGAGAGCTGCGGTCGAGTTCGAGGCGGCGCTGCACCTCGTGCTTCTCTTCGGGAGTGAGGAACTTGGCCGTAGCTGGGTAGTCGTGCATAAAGAGGAAGGCGACACCAGCTGCAAGGTCGAGGTGGTTAGCCATCAGTGGTTCTTCGTTCTGGAGCGAGAGGAAAAGTATGAGGACGGCAACACGTACCGACGATGAGAGTCAACAACCCCTCAAGGATGAAGATCCATGACCATCCTGGCCTCCCTCCAATTCCCTTCATCTCCATAATGCCTCGTGCAAGCAGACCTCCGAATGCACCAGCGGCCGTGGCGGCGGAGAAGAAGATGGCCAATCTTAGACCGCACTCGTGACGTCGGTACCACATAGTGATGTAGAAGGTGACACCAGGGAAGAGACCTCCCTCAGCGATACCGAGCGCCGCACGTGCTCCAAGCAAGCCGCCGAAGTTGTGGACTAGACCCATCAGAGTGCAAGTCACACCCCACGCGACCATGATGGATGGAATCCAGATTGATGGGCGGAACCTCTTCATCATGAGGTTTGACGGAATCTCCGCTGCAACGTAGAAGGGGAAGAAGATTGCAAGAGCGGCCTGAACGATCGGTCAGCAGCAGCTGTATAGAAAGGGGTGGAGACAGCATACGTTGTAGGCAAGGCCTTTCATATTTAAGTCTTTCTCGAGACCAGCAAGACGCGCATTTCCAATGTTCGTACGGTCGAGGAAGCTCAGCCTACATCGTTCGCGTGAGCTGGAGCTGTGAATTCGTCGGCGGGAAAGCATTCTTACAGATATAGAAGCGACAGCAAAGGAAGTAAGACCCAATCGATCTTCCTCACTAGCCGTTTTGTGGCTGCCGCATCGAATCCTGCAGATTCCAAAGTTCCTGCTGATGCGTACTCTCCTTTAATGGGAGGCGTCCCTGAAATCTCCGAGTCGGTGTCGAGGCGCTCAATGTGTGTAGCAGCAGGTTTGCTCTCAAAGGAGGCGTCGATGCCCCGATGTGCCATCGTGATTGCTGGCTTGACTCTTGCGTGCAGATTGCAATTATTGTAACGGGTTTTCTTTGCGTATGAGTCCGACGCTCCTTCTCTATTCTCAGTCGAAGCTCGTAGACCGCTGTGCAAAGCCAGATGCTGTGGTAACAAAAAGGAAGAGGGTGGAGCGCCCGAGCAATTTATCTATTGCCCGGTTCATGAGGATGCAATTTGCATTAGTGTACCCCAAGGTCCAGAAGCCCACTCTTCGTCCCCATGGGGTGCATGTAGTGTACAGGTGTGCTATCCGGTCCCATGGGGAACATTGGTACACGAAGCTAGGCGCAACTGCTGCATTGCGACTAGCACCACGAAAGGACTAGGAAAACATTGCGTGGACGACTGTCCGGTTTGATGAATAGCATTGCTGGGCCCGATAAGGTTACTGGGCTTACGCCATGTATACAGCGCGGGCGATAGTCTGGCTTAGCATAGTCTTGGATTGCCCCTTTGCCATAGCGGATCCATATCGTAGAGAACGACGCGCTAAACGCCGCAGAGACAGCGTATGCATGGAGGAGTAGAGAGTGCCAAAGCGAAACACCCACCATGAAACCCTTTTGTCGAGTCCTTGGGAGCCATGAGGTCGCAGGCTGGCTTGCTGACTATCTCCTCGACTGTCAGTACTGCCCATTTTAGCGCATGATTTAGCGAGGGCTAGAGCCCTATCACCAGATAGCTAACTGCCGCTCAATTTATGTAGTAATACCTCTGAATTTAATCGCCGCCGTTAACATGCTTCTGCCAGCAGCTACGTTACAGATAAGGCAACCATATGTAGACCTCGGTATCCGAACTGCCCTTCCTACGTTACTAGATACAGCCTCTAGAGGCTTCCTTACCTTAGGACTACGTGCTTTGCAAACAACACACGTCTGCCTTGTTCGCTGTCCTTTCTGATGCTCCGAACTAGGCTCTTTAGCAGTCTTCCTCGAACGTAATAGCTGCTTTGCTAGCTGCTCCCTAAAGTGCCTATGAATCCTGAAGTGCCCGAGCTTCTTAGCTATCTTATAGCAGTTAACGACTACTATGTTAAGATGCCAGTACCAGAGGCTCTTCCAGGGCTTCCTATGAATACGTTGAGTGCTGTGACCAGACATTAACTGATCTGCAACATCCACGCCGTTCATGTTGTAGTTGTAGTAGTTGATAATGAGTGGTATAGCCTGATTTAGCACATAGTGCTCACCAAACATGAACCTAACAACACGTGCGTTCGTTGAGGTATCTGCCGGCCGCTTCCTCTTCTTCGTAATT
>NAJN01000685.1:0-18665 GCA_005059845.1 Cryomyces minteri | reverse complement strand
GCGCCTCGGCGCTTCTCCCGATACTTCGCGATCGCGCTCGGCTCGACGCTGGTCATCTTCATACTCACCTTGACGAGGTTGAGTTGGTCGTCTGCAAAGAGCGTGCAACTCGGATTGTCCAAACCTCCGCCGAAGCCACCGGCATGGGAAGAATTCCCGTTCCTGACGCGGTATCATGGTGGCATAAGAACTCTTACATCGCGGGAACACAACAAGCCAGAGTATCCGGGAGGGGAGGACAACCTACCGCAAGCTCCCGCAGCAGCGGGGGCAGTGGAAGAGAAGGAGAGCATACAACGACGGGAAGGACAACTGTTGCAGCCTGGGAACAAGTTCATTCCGTACCCTGACTATGCGTCTGACACTTACAAGTCGGAGTACGGTTCAGTCGCTGAGTGTTATCTGGACGTCGAGAAATCGAAGAGGCCCCCACAGCTGCATTCTTATCATGGCATACCTCGGGGCTTTCCGGATCCTATTATGGGATCCTACGAACTACTGGGAATAAGGAACGATGTGTGCTTTGAGCGTTACGGCAGATTGGGGCCTTACGGGTATGGATATAGTAGAAAGCTTGGCGGGAGTGGTGCTGGCATGGAGGGCGATAGAGAAGGCGCAGAAGCAGTACGGGTAGAAACCACAGAGATCGATTACCGTCCAGTCAAATGGATGGAGGTGCAAGAACGCTGCTCAGAAGCGAACCGCTACAGATTCAGAGCAAAGCCCAAAGGCAGAAATCACTTCTTCCAAACTATGGCGGTGGGCGGTCCGGACCAAGAGCCCCCAGCATTTACTTCTGGCGGCGGGAAAGAGCTGGACGTCACAGTAGATGAGACAAACCCCTCTAACAGCACAGATCAGCTTCGACCAAAAGAACCAAGGCCGAGGAAACTTCTTCCACGAACCGCTGTCCTGATCCGGACTTGGTGGGACTACAATTACGACGCTGAGGACCTTTTCTTCCTCCGTGCCCTCGTCTCCGAACTCTCCATCCTCTCCGGTGGGGAATACACGATTCACTTCCTCATCCACGTCAAAGACGACAATATGCAGATATGGTCTGATGACAAAACATATCAGCGTGTGCTCGACAACGCACTGCCCAATGAATTCAAAGGCATGGGGACGCTCTGGCCGGAGAGGCAGATGGGTCTGATATACGGAGGTGTCGAAGAATCATTCTATCGTGACCTGCCTGTCCACGGCGCATATAGGAGCACCTTCATGCCCGTGCAGTATTTCGCCCACCAGCACCCAGAATACGATTTTGTCTGGCACTGGGAAATGGACATCCGCTACACCGGCCACTTCTACCACCTCTTCACCCAAGTCTCCGAGTGGGCGAAAAGGCAGCCGCGGAAAGGCTTGTGGGAGCGCAACGGCCGCTTCTACGTCCCCTCCGAACACGGCAGCTGGGAAGACTTCCGTCAGATGGTGCGCGTGCAGACAGAGCACGGCACCGCCTCTAAACAGAACATCTACGCCAAGCTCGCCGCGGGCGTCGATCCCAACAACCCCAACGAAGCGCAGGAGCGCCCCGAAAAGCCCATCTGGGGCCCCCACCGCCCCGAGTTCAACGACCTCGACACCGACCACGACGTCCTGCCCCCTGACGGCCTCACGTACGCCAGGGACGACTACACCTGGGGCGTGGGCGAAGAAGCGGACCTCATAACGTTCAACCCGCTCTTCGACCCGGCCGGCACAAACTGGATCCTCGCCGCCGACGTGACCGGCTACAACCACACCGCGGCGCTCCCACCCCGCCGCACCGCCATCATCACCGCCGCGCGCCTCAGCCGGCGCCTGCTCGAGACCATGCACCGCGAGACGGCGCTGAAGCGGCACACCATGTTCTCCGAGATGTGGCCCGGCAGCGTGGTGCTGCACCACGGCCTGAAAGCCGTGTACGCGCCCCACCCCGTCTACATCGACCGGCGCTGGCCGCCCTCGTACCTGGCCGCGATCTTCAACAACGGCCGCAACGGCGCGGCCGGCGGCGCGCGCACCAGCGTCTTCTCCGACGAGCGCCAGCACAACTTCTTGGGCACCACCTGGTACTACCACGCCGGCTTCGCGGGCAACCTGTGGAGGCGTTGGCTCGGGTACAAGGTCGACAACGACGGCGGCGAGGAGGCGGAGCTCGCGGGTGAGGGCCGGATGTGCCTCCCGGCTATGCTGCTGCATCCGGTCAAGCAGGTGGATCTGATTTATGAGCACCGGGAGGGGGAGTGAGTGAGTGAGTGAGTGAGTGAGCGAGTGAGAACGTGAGGGGAACGGAGTGCAGGGAGGGTTGGGCTTGAAGGCCAATATGGGGGAATGCGGGTTGATATAGTGTACATGTAGCGTCTTGTCGCACGGAAAGGAGGCGTCGGGCGCAACGGGGGTTAAAGACGTGGGCATGGACGGGTCCGTACTGCGCCGTGCGGCTCTTCTGTACACAGACCGTCTCTCATTGCGTTCCATCACAGGTCCGTGTCCATAGCCGCTTTCACGTCCACTCTAGCACGGAACCCGCTTCCACGTCCCACTTGCAATCCGTTCCATCGTTGCAACCCCAACCACACACTGCTCACGCAGTCCTGCGGCTAGGTCTCGTAATCCTACGCCATGGGAAGATGGAGCGGATGACGGTGACGAGCACGGTGTGGCACGTGAGCGTACAGAACAGCGAGTGCGGTTCCCGGCAACAGCCAGGCGCCGCAGCACCCAGCGGCGCGGGCGCCCGTATCGAGCAGGGAACCAGCTCGCGGCGGGGCCGCAGCAAAGGGTGCGCGACGGCTCGAAGTCGGCGACAAGACGGTCTCTGGTGCGAGACGGGGGGCCGGTCGCGATCGGAAACGCGCCGCCGTTCGCCCACTGCCGCCGCCGCAGGTCGTCGGGCTCTCTCGAGCCTCCTTTTTCCCCAATCGACAACGCGCCTTCCCCGCGCGCGCTCTCTGCGTCCGCGCTCCGACTCGTTCCCGCACCCGCTCTTTCCCGTGCCCTCACGCGTCGGCCCACCCGCGTTGCGTTGTCCGCTCTGTCGTGTCGTGCTTGCCCACGGCCTGCGTGCCGCCGCCGGTACTGTCGCGAGGCGTCGCGCACGACCGACTTGTCGGGCGGACAGCGCCGGCCGAAGCCACGAAACGCGCGGCTCGCACGACACGCGCTCGACGAGGTCTGCGAGTGGAGGGGTGCTGGCCGGCTGCCCGCGGGCCCCGGTATGCGCAACGGCGGGTTGCCGGGGCGGGCTAGTCTTTTCTTTCTCGCTGCGGCGGCCCGTGGCGCAGCCGTGCGTCCCCTGAGGCTCGGAGGGCATCATCCGCTCGCGGTCCACCGAGTTCCTCAGTGACGCTTTTGCACGGACTGGAGGGCGGGGGTATCGCGAGCGCAATTTCGCGGCCCGTCGAGGTCGGCGATGTCAGAGCGTTCGGGGCCGGCGCACACGCGCTCGGCCGCTGAGCTCGGGCCAGACTGGCTTCGCGTGCTGGGGAGAGGGCCAGCGGGTCGAGCAGCGTTGTGTGGAGTCGGGGAAGCGAGCTGCCGGAGTGGAGGGAACTGGTGGGCGCTTGTTGGGGTGGTGAGTGTGCGCTGTAGCAAAGCGGGGTCGTCGTGGTGGAAGGCGGGCGGAGCAAAGTGATGCGGAACTTTGGACAGCTTCCTCGCAGCGTGCGGACTCGAGGATGGAAATTGTGGAAGAAGGAGCTCAGCCTCATGAGCCGGACATTGACGCGGACGAGCGTTGAGAGGTTGAAAGCAAGGTTAATTGGTGTTCGAATTAGGGGCATCTGGTAGAGTAAGTAAGGGAATAGGCACGTCGGAGGTTTCTGAGAAGTTACTGATGACAAAAAACGATATTGGGACGTCTTGGGGCCGCCAGGGTGATGATATGTCTGGAGACGAAGAAGCGGGACGAGCATGAAAGCCGTGATGCCTTCGACTGAATGTCTTACAACGACTTCCTACCACGACGTTGTGCTGATCCAGGACACTCGACGCGGACTACAAGTTGATAGGGCATGTTCAAAGATATTGGTACAGACCATTTATTCGAATCCTCGGTGAGGTCCAAATACAGCACACGGAAGCGCCACGGACAGCGTATCGCCCGAAAGGGTTCTTTGATTTCGCTTGCTTCGTCTCGCTATCGCAGTCTGACCGTCACAGGAAGGACTTGCGACTGGTGCACGAGGTCGTGTCTGGACGCTCACGTTTCCTCTTTCCGACCGAACAGAGCTTTCCCATGACTGCTGAAAGCCGCGCCGATGTCTGGTAAAGCGGCCTGGTACGTTCGACCAAATCCACAGTCGAGATAAAAGACCCAATGATGGCACCGCGCGCAGAAACGTGTAATACGGAAACGCGTTCAGATGATGTTCAGAGGAGAAAAGGATCGGTCTTGTCGAGCCAAAGAAGACACGAGAGACAAGGATCAAGAATCCAAATGAGAGATGAAATGAAGAAAGTGATCCTGTGCAGATCCATTACCCATGCAGATATCTTGCAATGTCTTCGACGTCAGAGGGTCGCGTTCCCCCGAGAGAAGAGTTCGGAGGAGTTCGGCCAGCCAAGCATCGGGCGAGTAATAATCACAATGGCCGGACTGCTCAAAAGGCCACGGTAGCAAAAGCACCGGGGCGACTTGAACTACCCTCTCTTGTCAAAATGCCGAGATGAAGCAGGGTCTGCAGGTACCTGAATGAAGTCCCAGAGTGAGCAACGTGGACTAAAGTGAGGGTTACAGAGAAGAATCTTGGCACCACGATGCGCGTCGATTTAGGTGAGACGACGGACAGGTTGGCGGTTCAGGGACTAGTGTGCTTTTCGATCGCTCGAGTTTCCTCCCGAGTATTCTTGCCGGTGGGGAGGTCCCGATGTGCGGAAGACTTCGACGCTGTAGGTGCCGTGTCGGTACGCCTGGATCCCATGTCGTGCGTTCCCGGTGGGTGCAGCGGCACGCCGACCTCTTGCGTTTCGACACGTGGTGCGACTTGCTTGCGACGTTTGGCAGATGAGAGGGTGCGAAGGGCTGCTTGCCGTGGGAGTGGGAGTGGGAGTGGGAGTGGGAGTGGGAGTGGGAGTGGGAGTGGGAGTGGGAGTGGGAGGTGCAGCCAGTGGCCGTCAGCGCCTTGCCATGTCCTGCGTTATCTGTCACTGCTAGTGAGGCCGTGGGCGACACTAACGAGCAGACATGCGCCCCTCGCCGTCTGGCGGCCACGTGGGACAAGTCAGGGCGTCCAGGCGGGATGGGCAGACTCGGAGATTTTCTGCAGCTGTGCTGGATGTTTCGAGGTGCGAGCGAGTCATGCGACGGCTCAGAGCACAAAATGAATGCACGAGGGGCGCTCGACCGTGCGCGCAACAAAGCTTGCCCATTCCTAACGTCGACGCAGAGTCCAGTTGGTGGCTGGACGAGCTCGCCCTCTCCCTTCCGTCGGGTCGCTTGCTTGCAGGTGTCGCGATCTAGAAGTTTCGTGCTGTGTAGGATGGCGATACAGCAGGTGGCCTGAGGCGGCTGGGAGCGTGTGTCGGCAGAGCAGCAAGAGCTTGGCCCGACTGCATCTCCGTGTGCCCCGGACCCAAAGCGGTTGGCACGAAGCGTCGCCGCGGACGACTGCAGATTCCATTACAGACACGAGGCACCCTGGGTGCCATGCTGGAGGTAACCTGGTAGGCATGCAGTGCGCCTGCTGCCTGCATGCCGTCCAACGCACCGCGACGCTCGGAGAAGGACGGGCCTTGGTCCGACGACTGAGCGGTCGATCGGGCAATCGCAACTGGGGCTGCGTCGCGGAAGCCCACCACACTTGCCGCAAGAGACGCTCGGCTCGCACGAAACGTAACGTAACTTGATGTTTTCTGCCGACATCGAACCTGCTCTCCTCAGGCGCTCGTACGATTTCCTGCCTCCTCTGCACACGTGCCGACAGGCAGTGTGTGCGCAGGGCGCCACGGATCCAACCCTGGCAGACGATCGCTTCGCTTGGCGGTCAGTGTGGAGCAGCAGAATATTCTTCGGTGGTTCCGTGCTAAAAGTAGCTTCCAGCTTGTCTCACCGCTTCTCCCGTTACGCACTGGATAGACATGCCGGTTTCGGAGGCTAGTGCCGAGGGAGCACACAAACGTCGCTTGCCATCACGAAGGCAGAATCTGTCGAGGCAGCATGTGCGTCTCGTGTCAGAGATGGAGTGGAGTGCCTTGGTTCGGTCCAGGCAAGCGACCTCGCAGCCGTGACCGATCTGTATCTGCGCCGGCCGGTCGTCATATCGAAGGATCGCCAAGTAGTGCGGAAGCTAAGCGCGCACCGCTGGGTGGAGTTCAAGGCCAGAAACAGCGGCAGAGACGACCGAACAAGTTGCTCGCCAAGCCGGAGAGCGAGGCAAGGTGAACAAAGACCGAGGGCACTCGGGCTCGTCAGAAGCGGCACGGCTCGATGTTCAGGAGTGCGAAAGGTCGGCCTCAGAACGGGGCTTGTGCCGCTCGAGACGTCTGCGCTCAGGTTCATGCACACGCCTGCCTTTCGTCTGTGCCAACTCTGCTTTGCTCTGTGGTAAGAGACGGGTACTGTACCTGTGTTTCATCTTCTTAGTCGACGGCTGCACCCGGACCTGACATGCTGTAAGGTGAGAGGAGTGCTTGTGAGCGCCAGCTTCCCTCCTTCGGAGACATCAGCGTCTTTCCAGGTGCTCTCGGCCACTCGCAGAGCCAGGGTCATGGAGGGGTGTGACCGCTGGCTGCAGCTCCGTTGGACGACAACGTGTCCGGACAGACAAAACGGCGATGCAGATGGAAGAACCCGGTAGGGGACTACCTGGTTACCTTGCCTGAAGTCCTTGCACGCTGCTGCTGCTCGCACGAATGATCCTGGGCACAACGTGTCATCTTGGCCTCCCTCGCAGGCCACACCCGCGTTGCATCGCATCAAGAAGCGCATGGCAAATGAGGCTGCTGCTGCATGTCAGCCTGTAGAGCGTGAGGAACGTACAAGCCCACAAACTCGCATCCGAACCCTGGCTGAGTTCGTTGTGTGGTACGGGCGACTAGAGGAGTCTGCCCCTCTAGGTGAGCCACCGCAATTGCTTGTCTCTACGCATCTGTTTGGCACGACACACTGCCTTACCACAGCCCGTGGTCGGTCGTCCTTGCCTCGCTGTTTGCTGCCTATCGAACGCAAGGTACTGATGCGAAAATGTGTTGCTCTTCCGGGTACCTTGGCCGAGCACGATGCAGAGAAAGTCGTGACTTACCAGTCAGTCGGCACCAAACCTTACAGGACACCTCTTTGGCACCGGGGGCCGCAGAACGTGTTCTAGTGTTCTATGTAGCCCTTGCAGAACTCAGCAGCGCAATGCATCCTGATCTCCGCCAGCACGATATGGTGCAATGCAGGAGCACAGGCCCTGGGTAGTGTGCTGGATGGTAGAAGCTCGATGCACGCCGGTTGCTGCTGACATGGGGCAATCTCGATGAAGGCGGGTTCGAGACAAGGCAACTGTCGGTGCTGTCGCTCGTCTCCCAAGTTTAGAGCTGAGCGGTGCGTTGGACGCTTCAGCAAGTGAAGGCTCCGTTGTTCCCGGCGCCCGCACACCCGGTGTCTCGCGTGCAGTCCGGCTTCTGCTCTGCCACGACAGGCACGACAGGCACGACGACCACGACGAGCACGACTTGCGCACACCTCCCACGTTGGAGGCGACGGCCAGCTGAGACAGCGGTCGCGTACGCTAGCGCCCACCAGACGCCCACCAGGCTTCCTGGACAGCCGCAGTCGCGTGGGGACAGGGAACAGGGCCGCTGATCTCGAGCACTCTAACCTCGCAGCCACTGATTCATCCGCTGCTCCCGAACACTGGCCGTCTCCAATCTAAGACTAACACCACCACCCCTTGCTAGCACGCCTGCCTCTGACGGTGCAACGCGACTACATCTAGCTCGACCGTCGCCCACGATGCCACACTCAATCCCGACTCTGTCTCCTCGTGTGGGAACCGCGTGCTCGTCGCCATCGCCAACCTCGACTGCTCCTCCTGCCCGACTCGAACAAGCACCGGCCCATCTAGTCGCCTCCACGACCCCAGGTCCCGTGTCGGCCGTCGAGTCCGCCAGGCCTCGTAATTTGAGCAGCCTTCAAGCACCAGAGCCCTTGCAAACACTTCTTGGACGGTCAGATCGGAGTTCGGGCTTGAAGACGTATCCCTCGAACTCCATCGAGTGTCAGCGAGGAGGAAGCAGCCATCCGTCAGAGCACACTGCTTCTGCGCCTCTACTAAGCAAACATCTCTCGCATGAGGGATCTCTCAGTTTAGCAGCTGGGTCTGTGGACGGCGACTCACGGCTTCACAAGAACATACAAGCGGACTGGGATCGTCAGTCGACGGCGTCGACCTTAGTCGAAAGCTCTGCTCCTGCAGGCACGGTGCAAGAGCCACGGGAGAGCCGAGATTCGGGGATCTCTATATACTCTGCTACACCTGCTCTCTCCAATCACACAGTGTTCCCCGAGCACATCGGGACTCCGCGTAGGATGCATCAGACGTCGTCGCGGCTTCTTCGGATGACCGAAGACGACCGACCCTTCGTTAGAGTAAGTGTCCTTCCCGGAGGGACTTGCTCCCCTTGCAATTATCTTCTTCGCATACTATGTCTACTGCACGCGATGTCACGTAAGACGTGAGAAAGGACTACACAGTACAGCGAGGCATTACGTTGCTATTTGGACATACCAGCAAAACCGCGCCAATATTGTGATTCTGTTGTAGTTCATTCGCAAGAATAGTGTACAGCAGATCCAGCGTCTGCACGTCGGAGTCTAGCGCGTCGAAGTCAAACGTCTTTTCTCAGTCCTTGAAGACTCTTCCCGCTCTTCCAGCACCCGAGCACTTCTCATGTTTCCCAAAGCGAGCCTGCTTGTGCCTTCTTCTTGCTTTTCTAGCCGCAAAAGGAGTATGCTAACACCGTTGCCTTGGCAGGATTTCAAAGACCTTTTCGCGACCCTCGTGGTCAGTCTACCACTAATACCACACCGAGTACGCTTCTCAAAATATGAGCACACCTTCACCACCGAGGAAGCAATCACGAACCTTGGTTCCCTGAAATTCTCCCAATCAAATCGTATGCCCGATCCCAAGGACCCCGGACGGATTGTGACCACTACTACAACCACGACGTTCTCGATGGCAAAAGAGATGGCTCGATCTGTGTGCGCCAGGTTCCTGGAAGCCAGGTACATCGAATCCGTCGATGGCAAAACTGATTTCAATTCGAAGGGCTCAGTATGGCAATTGACACCGAAGGGCATGTACATTCTCGGTCGGTTCTGTCAACGAAACGGCATCCAGATGAGGCACGTCAATGATCTGCTGGAATCGCCGAGAAACGTGATGCACCTAGTCATTCTAGAAAGAGAAGCGGAGACAGATAAATTGAACCACGATCGTACTACCGTTGAGGTTCTCTTCCGTCGATTCGCCGGCCAGGAAGGACCGAACTACAAGTCCAACGTAACTAGTTCGCAAACAGACTCGTCCTCAGACTCATTGCATGACTACGCCAGCGGCCTCGTGGGTGTCAAGATGGTTCGTTCACGCAAACTCATGGACAGAGAGATTCCGTACACGTTCACCGGCAAAGCTGCGCATGATTGGCTCATGGACTGTACTACGGTGGTCGACAACAGAGAATGTCTCGAGCTCGCCACGCTGTTCATTCATTATGATCTCATCATCCCTGTGGTTGAGGATCGTGGCTACCCTCGATCGGCCACGATTCCGCATCGATTTCAGCCAACAAAGAGCGCAGTGTATGCCATCTCCGCCAAAGGGGAGAAGAGTGCTGGGTGGACAAACAGCCCCAAAACTTCTACCGAAGGTAGCGAGAGCTTCATAAGCAAAGCGCAGAACGGCACGTTACGCGACTCGAATACCAACCGTATGACGGTCATCATCAGAGATCCAGCTCTCAGATTGCTGTTTAGAGAGTTCCTGCGAGATACACACTGTGAGGAGAACCTGTCCTTCTACTTGGACGTGAAAGACTTCCTTGCAACCTATGAGATGGCCAAGAGAGCAGTCACAGCACCGAAGCTAGAGATCATTAGGGAGACGCTTGCGCAAGCCTACAGTGAGTATTGTCTTGGTCACCCACTGAATGCAGCTAATCTCGATCAGGTCTTTACAATGCTTTTTTAGCGCCAGGATCTCCGTGTGAGCTCAACATTGACCACAGCCTACGTAACGCACTCGCAGGCCGGATGACCATGGCGATAGGCGAAGACGAAGAGATGGTGAAGAGCTTAGATGAGGTTGCTCGACTGTTCGCTCAAGCGCAGAATAGTGTCTTCAAGCTTATGGCAAGCGTAAGTGACATCGCTCAATCTTTCAAAAGAAGCGTCTAATCGTTCGTTCAGGACTCGGTTCCAAAATTCACGAGAGAACCTAAATACAGCGCAGTTCTCCACGAGCGCAATTTCGACTACGTCCTCAGCAACTTCTCTTCCACATCGATCGGCTGATGGTGGCCCACGCCTCCACCCAAGACGATGTTCACCCGCAACACCAGCTGCACACAAAAGTGCCATCTAAAGCATCCGCCAAACCACTCAAGATACCATATCCTATATACCTTTTGAATACGACTCGGCTTGCCGCTTCTTTACAGCGGCAACCAAGGCTTGTTTCGGACTGGAGCGTGTTCCACAGTACCTGGATACCCTGACGATCTACGGAGACCGTCTACCGCTTTGCAGGGCTCAAGACGCCCATCGACCACTGCAATAGTTGCACATTCGCTCAGGGGCAAACTCCTCTCTTGCGAGCTAGCTTACAATCTTCGGCTTCTTACATCTTGGCTCGGGGGCAGCATCCTCTTCCATGTATCAGACCCTGCACATTACCTTGCATCACTGGCAACACCAACGGCGTCCGGAGCTTTCTATCTCCCAAAAGTGCGCCAACCAGAGCGCCACCAACCTTGAGCCATCTGCTTCCTTCCTTCGTTCTTCCTGTCTTCCTCTCACGACGGTCTTGCTTACGAATCTCTTCTTGGCTGAGCTACACACCCTTGCTGGGAATACCAGCTTGGGAATAGGAGAAATCCCTCCCCAGTGTTGTTTGTACTGCTCTCTATGGATCCGGGGCTGGAAAGGGGGAGCGCAGCAACTTAGGCCATAGTGTATAATATAAGCTCGAACTCATTGACGTGAGACTTGGTGGCGATGTTGCGATTGCGGTCGACGCTCGTGCGGACTCTGATGGACTCGTCACAACGAGACTCGCCCGATTTACCTATCCAAGGCTTACACTGGAACGGTGCTCTATACGCTCACTCCATTAGCACCGTACTTGCATCCTCCTCGACCAATTGCTAGGAAACAATGGCTGTGGCCCATCGACACCACAAGCAATCCTCTCCCTCCAGGACAGGCTACATCTGCGGGGCTAAAATCGAAAACCGCCCGGACAACGAAGCTGCCCCTCGACCCACGGCGTCGACATCCTCCTCGCCCACGACAGTGTCCGCCGCCCCGTGACAAGAACAACGCGCGTCCTCCGCCTCCGCCTCCGCCTCCGCCTCCATACTACATAAGAGTATTCCATCAGTCGCTACGGTCGAGCAAACAGTCCATCAGCTCACGTATCGCCGGCGCGACAGCCTTTCATTTGGTCTCTGCTCGGCTCGGCGGTGCGTGCAACGCGCCTTCTGGAGCGAAGGAGGGGTGGGGGGGGGCCAGCCGGTCGATGACGCAAGCGCGGAACCGGGGTTCCGAGGCGCTGGCGCCGTGCGTGAGAGCGGCGTGCGAGTGTGGTGCTCTGGCGATGCTTGCGGCGACGGGGCGCTGCATCTGTGTTCTCTGGGTGGAGTTGGGCCCCTAGCTTTTCATCGAGGGATGCTTTTGCTGCGGGGGAATCGAGGAATCTGCATCGCTCCGTCGAGGCGGTCGCTGTCGTGTCGTAGCTGCTGGCTCTGCTCCTCCGCTCGTGCAACATCCAGGTCGGCGGTGGGAGACTACAGGAACTGAGGAGGGAAAGCAGCTTTTACGCACGGTCGCGTTCGTGTTTCGTGAATGCAGTTTGCGGGGTTGTGTGGAGGACGTCTCTGAAGGCTCTTGGTGTTCTGAGTCGCTGATGAATGGAGGGATGGAGGGAAGGAGGGAAAGTTTTACGGCGGAACAGAAGAGATGCATCTGTCACAAGCGAGAGCCAAATCCATAAAACGATTCTCGAGGAGAAGCAACGTTGTTCAGCATAAAGCACATGGTGAATGGCGAGACCCTCGACAAATGGCCTGCGTGTGTCACCCTGATTTGAGAGTCAGGAAGCTTGAGATTTGAATGGATTGCTACACTGAGGTTTCGTAGAACAGGAGTATCCCACAACATTCGGTGAACGCTGTTTGGTCCTCTTCTCCGAGTGGTCCCGTCTGACCAACGTCAGGGTAACGCCAGAGTCTGAGGAAGGCGGAACGATGATTGACGCCGAAGTCGAGCGCTCGAGGCAACAGCCAGTGCTTTAGGAGGCCACATGTACGATAAACAATCGTCGAGCATCGGCGAAGGCTATCCAAGCTACTTCTTCCTTATGGCGTACCTGCATTGATATCAAAGGGTGAAGTACATAGTATCCTCAGGAGACTCACAAGAAGATGTTCTCGCGAGCATACGCATCTCTGTCCGGATCGTCTTCCACCTCTCTGACATCAAACGTCTTTCTGACAGCTTTCATGAAGTGTGGATCCGCCCTCCGTCTCTTCTTGAAGCAGAAGTAGCATATTGTGTTGTCTCCGATCAGATCTTGCAAAGTCTGGTGCAGGAGAGGGAAAGCAGGTTCGAAGTACACGCAGTCCGCGGCGAGGATGACGTCTGGATGTTGGGGTATCCTCGATGAAATTGCATCGCCCCAGTCGAGGATAGCCGCTTCGACGGTGCCGTGGAGGTTATTGAGGGTGATGTTGCGCTTCATGAGGTCGAGCATGGGCTTTTGGTCTGTGATGAGCAGCGGAGGTGTGACATTGCAGCCAAGTGCCACAGCAAGCCTGTTTACCATCTCAGCTTTGCGACTACATATCTGCCGTTCGTGTGAGCGACAAACATACCCAACCAGTCCACCACCTGCTCCAAGTTCAAGTCTATGCCGACCCATCAGCGCTTGCCCAGGTACACACCCATAGCTTATGCAGAGCGTACAAACATCGAGCGATCTTGGAGGCTGTCCCTATGATTCCGCAACATGTACTTTGACAGAACCATTCCTGCAGGCCATAGCTGTCCACCGCATCCTCCAGACAGATCTTCGTGAAGCTTTAGCGGCGTGGACAAGAGACCGTCGAAGTCCAGACTGGACGTCCCTGCTGCCTTATGTACCGGCGACTGCACCAGATCCTCGCTGATGTTGAATACATTGTCGGGCTCGTCGTCTGAAGTCACCATCCTTGGAGTTGAGAGGTCGCCCGTTGTCAAGGATCGTGGTCTATCGCAGCGAGTCGCGGTAGTGAGGTGAGGATCAGGGCAGGTTTGCCGAGGATTTGGCGACAGACATCTCGACTTCTCACAGGCCAAAGATGCTCAATCAGAAACACGGTCTTTCGGGCGTTCATCTTGGTCGCGGACTTTTTGGACTACTCGCTCAATTGCACTCCCTGACAAAGCACATGTCGTTCCAGAAAACAAATAACATGGATATGTCCGAAATCACCATTGCAGAAATTGTCTCTCTCAATACGAGCACGCAGCAGCGCCTGTTGTCTGAGGTTGTACGAGCCGAGAAAAAGACCTTCCGGAGTAGTGAGGCATTTGACTTTGAGGCGGAGCTCAAGAAGAGGAATACTCATCTCGTCTTGGCTACTAAAACAGTCGGAGACTCCGAAAAACTCTGCGCATATCTTGTCTACCTTAGAATGAAGAGGGTGACACTCATACACAAAGTATGTGTGCTTGCAGAACACAGGCGACAGGGCATCGGCAAGACTTTGATCAGTTTTCTACGTGTACGCTTGAAAAGAGAAGGCTGCGACGAAATGAGATTGTGGGTCGATGAGGCCCGGAAGCCTGCAGTCTCATTGTACACCTCCTGTGCCTTCGAGCAGATTTCCGCGTCTCCAAACTACTATGGGCCTGGACGTACGGGTCTGTGCTTACGAGTCAAACTTTCGTGATGTGATGCATTTCTGGGTCTCTGTTCGTGGGGCTGAGAGGAATTGCATCCCTTGCCTCTCAGATCGGTAGTGTGACGATGGAGACATTGCACCTTAAGCTCATCACCATTTCTTTCAGGTTGCTCATTCCAATTGAGCCACACCCAGTGTTTTTACGCAAGGGTGTGGGATCTTCACGCTTCACAACCACCCACTTTACGCGACCAGCGCGCTGCGACGCGCACGATGAAGTCCCCACCCTGCCATGGAGAACTATCGGATTTCATGGCTTCGTGTTCAGTGTCGCCTCGGAGCTCCATCCTTCCTACTCAAGACTGTTGAATCCTAAAAGCCTTGGACTAGCGACGCTCATCGACGAACTTTGGCGGGAAACACGACGGCATTGACTGGTTAGTGGTGTCTGTATACACGCTCTTATAGATGGTCTTGCTCACAACTTGTATGCAGGCCTAGCGGTGTTCGACTCTGTCACCGACAATGACCTTTGAGGTCGCCTTTCTACTGCTGCCGGTAGTCGCAGCTGCCATGCCAGAGGTTGCTTTCCCCTTCAACTCACAAGGGCCTTCGGTTGCGCGTGTAGCAGAGCCATTCTCGTTCCAATTCTCTGCCACAACGTTCGCACCTGGCGCAACGACGTTCCAGTATACCCTTTCAGACGCTCCAGCATGGCTTAGCCTGGACAGCCCAAGCCGAACACTCTCTGGAACGCCTGGGTAGAACGATCTAGGTTCGGCGACGTTTAGCATCACCGCTGCCGATTCGGAAGGAACAGCCGACATGCTGGCGACACTCATAGTGGTCTCCGAACAAGCACCGCACGTCCAGAGTAGAATAGCAGCGCAGATGGCGAAGTTGGGCACTGTAGCTGGCTCCACTAGTCTGATCCTGCTGCCATCAACACCTTTCGAATTCGATCTTGCGCAGGATACATTTGTTGATAGGTCTAGCCGAAATCTATCTTACTACGCTACTTTGTCAGACCACACGCCTCTTCCATCCTGGGTGAACTTCGATCCCGTACGTTTGTCTTTTTCAGGCACGGCGCCTGATCTCAGCGCCTTCCCTCAGAATTTTGAAATCGACTTTATCGCCTCTGACGTCGCGGGGTTTGCGGGAGCCTCAGTGACCTTTACTCTGGTCATCAGCAACCACCAGCTCTCTTTCAGTCCACCCGAGCAGGAACTCAATGTCACAGTGGGCACACCGATCAGCTTTACGACACTCAAATCTCAACTTATACTGGACGGCAAACCTGTAAGCGATACGGACTTGCTTCAGGTCAGCGCTCATCGACTTCCATCTTGGTTGTCTTTCGATCAGACATCTCTGGCTCTGGAAGGCATACCACCGCCGAACACAACCGACCAGGACATTGTTGTTGTTGCGAGTGATCGTTTTGGGGATAGTACAAATGCCACAGTGCATCTGAGATTTGCAAATATGCTTTTCACTGGCCACATTGGTCCCTTGCATGGTACATTTGGAGAAGAGTTCAACTACACGATTGACCGTTCTCTCCTCACACAACCTGATACGAAACTGAAGATTGACTTTGGCACTGTGACGCCTTGGCTCACATTTGATTCGACGACCCTCAACATTCACGGAAACGTACCATCTGACATTCAGCCTGAGAACGTTACTGCGACGATAACGACAGACTCCCCTAACAACTATGCGAATGATTCCCAAACCTTCCTGATTTGCTTGACCGCTCCTCTGTCGAACCCACCAAGGTCTACAGGATTGGCGTCTCGCGCGTCTCCAAGCTCGCCGACCAACTCTTCGACCTCGAAGCCAACAACGCAGGCCATAAATTCGTCGACCGCTGGAAACCCCAAGATGGGACGAATCATCGGTATTGTACTGGGAGTGCTGGGAGTGATCTTGCTGCTGGCAGCCCTGATTATCTTCCTCCTGTGGAAGAGGCGCAGGAACTGGGAGAGGAGACCGTTGGATCCGTCCAGACGGCAAATCTCACGGCCGATGATCCGCATAGAGGAGTGGCAAGCCGTGCAAGATCGCTCACAAGGCTAAGATGTTGAGAAAGCTGAAGACACCCTACCCGAACGCACCCCCGACCGTCCTCCTCAGATTGCGTTGAATCTGCCCACGAAGCAGAGCCGCACCGGGTACCGCCAATCGCTGGCAAGTTCGATCGGCGACGGCGAAGCCGCCATCCTCGCAGACTTCAACCGCTCTTCTTGGGGTTATCCGATGAGCTCCTCTCACACGCCCCACGACAGCATGAAAATCCCAACCGAGATGGCGCGACTCTCACGGTTCGGCGAGCTTTCCCCGACGAAGAGATCGCCCAGGAAGTCCAGAATAGGCCGTACATCGCAGCCCAGCAGCGGCCTGCTCATCAACCGCCGTCTTGCAGACCTCAGAGGCAGTCGCACGTCCGCCTACGGCTCGCCCTCAAGAACCCGTTCCCGCAACCTGAGCACCCTCTCCACCCTCGACCGCGCCAGCTATGCATCCTTTAGCACAGAGTCTACTAGCATGCTCTCCGCCACCCCCAGCGCCTTCCCTCCACCCCCAGTTTCTGCATCCTCAGTCAAACACCTCAGCGTCCCGGGCTTCGCTCTCACGGAAGCCGAGAAGCGCCGCAGCATCCGGCTCGTCAGCCGTAGCAACAGCCACGTCGACGCCGACAAAGACACCGACAAAGACAAGCGCTCGATGGCCGAAAAGCGCCAATCCTACATCCGCCACCGCGCCTCGACCCGGTCCCCCTTCTTCGCCTCCAGCCACGCCTCGTCGCTGCAGTCGCGCTCGCGCCGCCAACCCGCCCACGCCACATCCGCAGACTTCGAGTCCTCCGTCGGCAACTACGGCAACAGCCTCTCGCTGCGCCGCCGCCGCACCGACAAGAGCCTCGCGGCCACGTACTCCGCATCTTCGTCGGTCGAGCCGCCGCTGCGCGTACAGAAGCGGGGCGACGGCCGCCTGCTGCAAGGCGGGATCGCGAGCGGCTTTCCCAAACCGCTGAGCCGGACTTTTGGCCCAACACGACTAGCCAACGACGCCTCCTCGTCCTCGTTCTACTCGACGGCCTCGTCTGACGGCGACGGGCAGGACGACGACGGCGCCGGAGCCGGAAAGAAGGGCGAAGAGCGGCGGACCTACGTCTTCCCCGGCGAGGCCTCCCCCTCGCCCGCCCCAACCTCGGCCACCAAGCTCCGCCATCGCGCCCGCCAGCCCGACACGGCGCGAGAGGCGAGCCGGCGCAAGTGGGCGAGGAGGCTGAAGCGCGACAGCCGCGGCACCGCGGCCGGCGCCGACCCGGCCCCGACTGCTCTCTCTCCCACCCAAGCCGGCGATCGCTCGTCGCTTCCTGCGACCCGAAGGGCGGCGAGGGCGAGAGTGCCGCTGAGTCCGCTCGGCGGCGGCAACGGCAACGGCAACGGCGGCGGCGGCGGCGATGAAAGCGAGGGCAAGGACCTAGCATCCCACCGCCCCAAACTGGTCGATAGCAAAAGCAAGCGCCCCGTCAGCGTCGACGACGCGCGGGACGCGGGCTGGGTGGGCAGGGCAGGGAGTTTGCGAGCCGAGCGGGCGGGCGAGGGGCTGTGGGGGCGAGGCGCGGGCGCGGCCGCGGCGGGGTTCGGGCTTGGACTTGCGTCGGAGGGGAGGGAGGGAGGGGATGCGGAGGGGAGAGGGGAGACGCCTGTTTTCTTGTAGGATGGTCTGACGCGGAGGGGTTGTTTGCTGTTGTGGGTTAGCCAGTTCGTAGGTAGCCATGCGTTCTGTGCCATGCGTGCTGCGAGACCGTCGCGGGGGGCCTGTCATTGTGCCACTTCTACCACGCCGGTAGTGCGAAACGGGGGGGGGTCAGTACGGTACAACGATCTCTGTCCTTTTTTTTTGTTGATAAAAACCCTATGATACCCTATTGACAAACAAGACTGTCTGTCTATTGACCTCTCTCCCTGTTCCACCCCTTTCGCTTCCCATTGGCTCCCTTTCCCTCCCACGTATTCCATTCCTTCCAATCCCTCCTCCGCTCCCACCCCACCCGCCAAACACAAACAGAAGGTGCAGCGGCGACCCAACCCGCGCACGCATCATGCAGACCGTCTAGTACCCCCCTCGCCCGCGCCCCAAAAAAGTCGCGCAAGAAGCAAAAAAGGGGAAGGAGAGAAGGAGAGACCCGCAATGCTCAGACGGATATCAGCAGAGTTTGTAGCAATACATGAAAGCGCGCCCGCCAGCAGCCAAGATGGTCGAGGGATGGATGTTCACGTCGATGTTGAATGGGGGGAAAAAGACGGAGGGAAGCACAAGGAAAGAAACAGAGATTGGAAGAGGACGGTGCAGGAACGGGGTCGTGGCGAGAGTGGTGTGGTGCATTGGGTGATGCTGATTATCGGTGGTAGGTGATGGATGGATAAGGTAGGTAACGACGCGGGTCTTCGGACTGTAGCGGCGATTTTTTTATTTGCTGCCGTGAATGCGGGGAAACGCGCTGGTTCTCTTTGAGCGCCTGGTGATCCGGTGGTGATGGGACGAAAGTGGAGCATATCAAGTGGAAG
>NAJN01000684.1:0-18682 GCA_005059845.1 Cryomyces minteri | reverse complement strand
GTGATCGATCTTCTTCTCGGCGAGGATTCAGAGTCGATCAATTACCTCTACCAAGACTCTGTCGTGTCCCGCATTATCGACGCTGTTGTCGAGAGAGAGAAACCGAATGCAAACGTAGGTAGCCTCTTTCGGAGTCTAGACCCTTACCATCTCAACCAAGAGCCTCATAACGTTCATCGCGCACAAAGCTTACTCCCTGCCTCTGCAGCTCAACACTACGAAGTTCTTCGACCTGAACGGCGTCGTGCACGATTTTCGCGTCAACGAGAGCCATGCCATGGCTAAGCGGCTCAACGCCGTCTATGATAGCGTGCCTCAGGATTCTACCCGACTTCGTCGTGGCCTTGATGAGTCTTTGCAGCCGCTCGTTCGATACAACAAGTTGAAATTCCCCGAATTGAGCGATCAATTCTTTGTGAAGGAGAAGCTGGAGCATCCCGTACTTGAGCTCCTGAGGTACGACGACCCGTCTCTCCCGCGGCCTCTCGAGATGCCACGCAACACGCGCTCTCTGAAGGGCAAGACTACAATGGACCGGCTTCTCGAAGCACTCAAAAGTAGAGTTTCGAAGCTAGTAAGTTAAAAAAAAACCTTACCTTCAATCACACGAGAGATGAACTAATCCAACGCAGGCCGCGGAAGACGTTCCCTCAGAGATACCAGTATCTCTCCGTTTAGATCGCCCCCGCGGTATGGCAGCACTTCTACAACATTCCTTCGACAAGGTGGCCGCGATGATTACCAAGGGCGTTCCCTACGACAGAACACACGTGGCGCAAGACCTGGAGTTCATCATGGAGCGAGCCGCTCGTGTCTGGGCCAACGCCTTCAGGGAGCTGCGCGACTATCCGTTCATGGGCTTGCGAGACGCGAGTTGGGACCTGGGTGCCAGGGAGCTGGGCGCTGGTGACGGGATGTGACAGGCAATGATCTCCAATGAGGAGTCCCTTGACTTGTGCGGTCACTGAAGAGGAGCCTTCTCCACGCTTCTGTTCGCGCATCCTATGCTTCCTTCCAATGAGTCACGAAGCTACACTCTCTGCACAACAGCGTTTTGTTTTGGTTGTCTGTGTCTTGACGGACAACTAAAGTCTTCTCCACTTTTGGTTCGTCGGCGCTTCAGCCAGATGTTCGCTCGACGTCGTTGTTCGCATGGCCGATGTTCCCCTGGTGGGTTCATGAAGGCATGTATCCTGCAAATGGGCGTTCTTCTATGGCTGTCTTCATACTGACAGACTTCACTCCCCTCTCCACTTTTGGTCTGTTGGCGCTTCAGCCGATTTCTTTAGCCGCATCTGCGTCAGTCATGTCAGGGCGTCAGACAAACGAGCACTTGGAGTGGTACAAAACGGTCAGATATGGAGGTCTCTGAAGGCGGCTACCCTTTTTTCTGCACAGTGGTGTCTCCTTCGTAGACTATGAGAGGAGTCCACCACAGTTCAAGGCTGGTCTAACTCGTAATCATAAGACTCAGACTCAAACTCAAAGCTGTAGAGTCTTTTTGGTGATTGCGTGTACCTCGAAGACTTTGATAGATTCTTATAGCTGAGATACTTCACACTTCCACTGCGGACGAGCTGCCTGTCGAGCTCATTGCGGGGCTTGGCAGGATTGGATGGATCACGAAGTGTGGGTCTCGTCACGAGGAAGGCGTGTTTGCATGTTTATGGCACACTGAACTGTCACTGGTGTAGAAAAAAAGTCACTGGACTCTGTGACAGTATCTCTCGCAGTTGCCTTGGATGGCATCAGAGTATGAGGGAGTTCTCATTGGAGTCAACATGCGTTGCCTGGATGCAGAACGCCAGCACCATCTACCGTGACACGAGGTTGGACTATGGATCCAGCTATCTTCGAGATGTCGAACTACTTTGAGAACTGTAGACGTAGATGTCGCATGAATATGGCGTGGAATTACGCTGCCCGGCAGCAAGGCCTGCCCAGGAACGCCGCCGCTGGCATGATTGAGACCAAACGCGTCGGAACTTCTCCAGAGAGAACGATTTGCTTTGGAAGATGTCCTTTTCTGTCGAGCACTCAGGCCTGCTCGACTTCGTCAACCACCCCTTCCTGGATAGAAGCCTCTCCCTCATCTTTCACGGCACCGCCAGTCTCCGAGTGACCCGCGTCCGCTACCTCCTCCTTGACAACTGCAGCTTCGCCGTCCGCAGCCTTGCTCTTACGACCGCGTTTCTTCGGGCTAGCCTCGCTGCCAGCATCATCGGCCTTCTTGGAGCGGGCACGCTTCTTCGTAGGGACAGCAGGAGTGCTTTCAACAGCGTCGTCGGCGTCAGCCATAGGGCCGCCATCAGTACCGTCTTCACTGTTGTCGTTGGCGGTACCGTCGCTGCTGTTGTTCAGGGCAAAGAGCTTGCGCTTGATCTTGTTGACCGCTGTTTTGCAGGACTGGGCGTTCGCATAGCCGGAGACGGGGCCCAGGGTGGCGTAGTTGATCTGTTGAAAGTGTCAGTAGATAGTTGGATGTGATGACCAAGATGTGTAGAATGCTTGGGCGATTCGTCTTTCTGGTCCAGCCTCACGACTGGAATGACAGAGGGAGCATTGGTAAAGTACCTTGGGCTGAGTCTCGAAATGCTGCCAAGTGAGGGCGAGGAGACGGGCCTCTTTATCGGAGAGGGACATGGTTGATGATAGTGATGATGTCGGAATCGAGGACTTTGCAGAGAGAACTTGCTGCTTTGGGTGACCAGCAATAGGACGAAAGAAGCGTGGAAGAGATGTGGGTTCTTTCCAATGGTCGACCTGTGTCTCCCTGTAAGTAACGTTGAACGAAGTCGATGATGAGGAGCGGTCACCTGAAGTTGGTTGAGAGGATCGAGGAGTATAAAAGTTGGCTACAGAAAAACTGTTTTGAGTTGAATTGAAAGGAAGGGAAGAGAAGAAGGAAGGGAAAGCAGAAACGGTCATGAGGTGAAACAATCAGGGGCGAAGTGAAGTATCAGGCTGAATCTCTATCAAAGCAAGTCACGAGCAGTCCGGTATGAATTCTACAGTTCCCAAGCCTGTACCGCTTCTGCGACGGCACGCAATAACAGGAAAATGCCTCGATACGGAGGAAGTTGATGACGTCTCCGTGCCCTGCAGCAGGTGACAGTGGCGACGGCATTCGGAGATCTGCTTAAACTATTCGACCTTGTCTACCACGTCTGACTTTGTGCGAACGACATGCCCTCGCTCTCGTACTGCGCTCCCCAATCCTGGCACTTTTGTATGCACTCTTCGAGCTGGACTCCTCCACTTGCGATCCACACTTGTAATGTAGTACTCGCACTTCTAGTGTCCGCAGTCCCGTTTGTGAGCTGAAAAGCTGCTGTACAATTTGAAACATAGAAACACATCCCCCGATAGAAACCTTTCTTTCGCATTAGTTGTTCCGTTTTCCGTCCAGTCCTCTCCCTGTTTCGTAAACGCTTGTAAGCACTGCTAGCCTCGAAGCGAGTGAAAAGAGGTTGTGCGAATCGGCTTTAGGTCAGGATAGGTTCGATCAAGCTTGGGTATGAACTGATGATATCGAGCTGTTGACACTTAATGCTCGTTCGATGTTACTTGTCCACGCGTTTCGCTTGAGCGCACTCCAGGATGAGTGAAGGTAGATGAGATTTCACACAAAAGTGGTTGGAGGAACTGGAATCTATCGTCCTTTTAAAGGAAATATAGTACATACGTCATGGCAGCAGCTGTTGAGGTAGCCATGCCTGAGGAGAAGGAACAGAGTCTGACGAGGAGGAGTTTTCCCGATTGTTGTCGCGGCGATGAAAAAAAGGAGTCTTCCGACCTCACGACTGAAACTCGCACTCTTTGAACTGACCTGTGCAATAGTGGAAGCTGCTGAGCTAGGAACTCAACAATTCGACATCCACACCTCTTTTATCGTGCGTGGATCCAGTGATCAACAGCGCCAGTGGCAGCTCGAGCCAACATCTAGACTATCAAGGAAAATCGCAGCTGCGCACCTAAGTTGTCATGATATTGCGTTTTCAACATCTTGTGACATTGGCAGTGACGAGAGCTATATTCGGACTCTCAAGAAGGCTTGTAGCTCGGTACGCTTTCGTGAGTGCTTGCTTCGTAGGCTACAACAGCAGCAGCGGCACTCGAAGTTCTGTCCAAGCGGTCATGGAGACTCATGTTCGACCCCACAAGATTGTGAGAATGCGAAGCGTTGCAGGTCCTCATGTGTGAAGAGGTCGTATCAGCCGCATCTTGCACGACTGGATATAATAGCAATAGCACCGTTCCATACGGTCATGGAGGCAAGTAGAATCTTCTCAGACCTATGTGCGGCACAGCAGTCAAGTTGCATCACTTGATCATATCGGGGCGGAGGCGATTACGTCGCGTCATTCGCGGAACACTGAATGCTTCCAAAATGTTTGTTGGCATATGTGCTTCGCCACCTCTTGGAGGTACTCAGTGTTCCACGACTCACGCGCTGTAGCCTGGGATCGATCAACGACGATTCGGAAAGGTTTGATGAAAGCAAGCTAAATGGTATCGCCGAATCGCCATAAAGTCTAAGTCGCATATGGGGAGTTCCAACATACACGTTTGATTCAGTCCTCTCAATCTCTCTTCAGCTCAGTGTACGTCTCCCGCACTCCTTCCTTCGTAATGATCATCATCTGCAGCCCATCGCCAACCTCGATGTGGCGCTCGGTACTTGAAGTAAAGGAGTCTACCACCAGCTCTTCCACAACCTTCTGCGGCAATGGTGCCGGTACTCGCTGCTCCAAGGCGTGGCCCTCACCACTGCCAGGGATGTACTGATTCTTGAAGTTGACCTGGTTGTCCAAAAACGGCATGATCAGACTCGCAGCCGCACCTGCTGCTCTGCACTGCTCCCGCTCGTAGCTGCCCACCGGGTCGTAGCTGTAGAGTGCTCCCTTTCCTTCCTCGTCCAGACCGCCCAAGATCGCATGAACGTAGTATGGGAAAAACCGCTTGTTGTAGAGAATGTGTGAAAGACGTTGTGCGCAGGCGGCCACTGACATGGGCTTGCCGTGCTGATACTTGTACATCTTGACGATCGTATCGAGGCGCTCTTTGAGAGCATCGCCGTCTGCCGCAAAGCCGACTACTGAGAGGACGATACGTGCACCGGTACCTTCGGGACCCTCGCCTCCAATCTTGAAAAGCTTTGGAGCATATCGAGTGTTGATGTTGTAGCCGGACGTTGATCGAGTGTCGCCCGCAAGTATAGTGAAGTCGGCGCCTGATATGCCCAACGTCGAACCGCCGTTGTCTGTGTATCTGGTAAAACCATGCGAATCAGTATTTCCTAGGCTGACGGCTGGTAGATTATGACTTACGGATAGAAGCTGTGTTCCCGGATACCAGAAGCTGCGGCGTTTGGTGCTTGAGAGAAGGAGTAGCTTAAGCTGTTGTCCAAAGGAGCGGCGGCGAAGACAGAGCCCATGTTAAAGCTCGAGGAGAGAGATATACTGCAGAGAGTCGGAGCAGGAAGGCTTAGTTGTCGACGAGTAACGTGCGAGGTTTTGATGGTTGGCGATGTTCGACGATGGGTTCGTGTCAATGGTGGACAACGAAGTTGACGCGAAGCTCAAAGCTGCCTTGCGCCAAAACCGGAGCTAGCCGTTCTATTCAACAACCACAGCTTGGGTAATCCCACTACATGCCTATCGCAATGGCGACCCTTGGACTAGGCGATTATGGCAGCAGTGATGAGGGAGAAGATATCGGCGAGCCAATAGTCGTAAGGGTAAGAGGGTGTACAACTTCTCCAGTAGACTCAAGCACAAGGTACTTGCTAATAGATCAGACGCCAGACAGCCGCAAGTGATCGTTCATCGACCGCTGAACCGATCTTGGAAAAGGCTGGTATGGATGGAATCATCTATTCTATACGCTTCGCCGATTGCTGATGTCTTGCAGCTGGTGGCTCAAAGGTCAAATATGCTCAAAGCGCCTTCGAATCCCTCCCTCAATCAGTGCGCCAGGACATGCACGACGATACCTCTGCGATAGGACCAGCTCTTGACCCACAAAGCTCCGTTAGAATGGCGAATCCGTACGCCAGCGGGACGGCTTCCGCTTCTCAGTCCCCTTATACTTCGGAACGTCTGCTGATCAGGGACCTTACCATGCCCCCGACGCCCAATTTCGATATCCCCCAGTCACCGCCTGGTTCTCCTTCGGCCATCGTGAGCTCAAAGTTCGCGCGCTTCTTGGAGCTCAAGAAGCAAGGAGTTCATTTCAACGAGAGGCTTGAAAAATCGTCGGCGCTTCAAAATCCCAGCCTTCTGCAAAAGATGATGAAGTTTGCCGGCGTTGAAGAGCAAGATCAGTTTGCGTCAACTTTGCCTCCGAGCCTCGCGATTCCTACGAGCTTTCCTGCCTGGGCTTATGCCGATGAGCTTGCAAAGACACAGCAAGCGATGACGAAAAAGCTTGAGGAGGATAGAGTGAAGGTTCAGAGAGAAGCTATAGACTTCGTACCTGCAGCCGGATCCGCAGCGTCCAGCAGAGGCGCAACACCGGGAGCTACAGGAGGTCGAGGGGTTAAAGGGAGCGCGGCGGAAAGAGTCATGGCGGGATTGAATCGAGACAGGTCTGGATCACCTGCTGGACCAAACGAAAGAAACTTCAGGGATGCGGAGCGCAGTGGTAGACGCATGGAAGGCAGGAGGAGCAGATTCGATGATACCAGAAGTCGGCACAGGAGCCGCTCTCCTCGTCGCAGGCCGTCACGCTCACGCTGATTATCTCCTGTAATTAAGCGTGTCCTTCAACACAACATCGCAGAAACAGTTCCTGAAGGATTGCCACCTAAGTGACGTGAAGTGAGACAGTTCATGTAGTGAGATAGCCGCGTTTGAAAGAGCCGCGCTAAGCGACCAGCTTTCCGCCATCGCGTCGAAGCTCCGTCTGCCTACCATCTGCTTTGACCTCAGCAATAGCCACCCATCCTTGCCATCGCAACCGTCCAGTATCGAACCATACAAGCTTCTAAATTCATCACTACTCTGTAGACCCGACCAACGAATTGTACCACCACTGAGCGAGCAACCACGATGAATCACCTACCTCAAGCTTGGGGTCGCGTAAGCTCCATTTCACTGTTCTGAGCTATCACCAAACTGACCCTACGTAGCCGAGAAACGACGTGTACGGTGCGTATGACTCCTCATACCTTCAGACGACAGGGCCAAAGCAACACACACAGTCTCCCGTCGTCACGGGCACGTCTGTGATAGCTGTCAAGTTTAAGGACGGCGTGGTCATCGCTGCGGACAACCTGGGTGCGTGAAGCTCAGCCCTACCAAAGGTCATCATCCTAACGTCTGAGCTGCACAGCTTCGTATGGGTCACTTGCGCGTTTTACAGATGTCAAGCGCCTACGTCGATTCAACGACCAAGTCGTCGTCGGCTTTGGCGGTGATGTTTCGGACATGCAGTATCTCGACCGTCTTCTCAACTCTCTCGACATCCGTGAAAACTACACCTCCGCTGAACCTGAGACCACTCTAAACGCTAAGAACCTACACACCTACATGTCGAAGGTCATGTACAAGCGTCGCTCGGATTTCAACCCGCTATGGAATCACATCCTGGTGGCCGGACTGAATGGTGAAGGCAAACCCTTCTTAGCTTCTGCGGATCTGCTCGGGACCACCTTCTCTGCGCCCACGCTGGCAACGGGCTTTGGTGCACACCTCGCACAGCCGATCATGAGGAGAGCAGTACCTGATGAGAAGGCAGTGGAGACATTCTCGAGAGAGCAGGCGCTGGAGACGGTGAAGGAGTGCATGAAGGTGCTGTTCTACAGAGACGCGAGGAGCATGGACAGATACTCCATAGCAGTGATCACGAAGGAGGGAGGTGTAGAGCTGAAAGAGGACGAGAAGCTGGAGAACCAGAGCTGGGCTTTTGCAGAAGGGATCAGAGGCAAGTCCATCTATGCGCCTAGACTGTTCTATCTATACTAACGGGTGCTCAGGATACGGCACTCAGGTCAACTAGATGGCGAGTGCATGGCTACATCGTTTTGTCGTAGTACCCAACGGGTTCGCGAAGCGTCTGTATATTATCAATAAACTGGAGTCTAATGTCCTTATGGCCATTCATGTGTCCACGAATCCAGATTACAACGTGGGAGTTCTTCCTGTGACACGGCAATATCCTGAATGTCCTACTGGGAGGATCTGAGTATCTTTCAGTGAGCCTGCCGAAGTGAAGTGAAACCATGTCGAGTGTCACAGTGAAGTCCCGGCACTCTGGTACACCAATTTAGAGGTGACGCTGGCGCCAGAACAAGCCCGGTAGAGTGAACGCGCGACGCTGCAATAAAGTGGAGGGCATCTCGAAGACAAGACACGCTATCCTGTGTTCGAGCGGGCTGCGCTGTCGCCAGAGCCTCATTTTTGTCTTAGATCACCGGGAGTCTCCCAAGATTCGCAACGGTCATCAAGAAGCCGTTGAAGGCGGAGAGCCGCCTTGTCACTTGCTGTGATTGGCTGCTGTCTCAACTCGAACCTCTCCGGAACCGCGTCAACCACCGATATCTGCTTTCTGCCTCGTCTGCTCCATCTGTCTGCGCCTGCGAGTACAACGGCACTTCGGCAACTGAGGCCTCGACCTCCAGAACGCACACGAGGAGACTCAGAACTATGTGCGCGGCTTGATTGGTGCTTCCCGACAAGCTCTCACCTTCTCCGGCGAGGCGACTCTTCTACCACCCACTCGAAGACCTTCGACACACCCAGGCCAGCATCGCAATCGGCCATATTTGGGAGATGGGACAAGAGGAACCATGGAGTCCGAGGAGCGTTACTTCCACCACGTACCCGTCTCGATTGCGATCACGCCTTCACCCTCAGCCCTCGACGAAAATCAGCACCCCGAAAGATCGCACGGCGATCACACTGCATCAGACGGGACAGACGCTGACCCTCACGACTTCTACCGTCTACACCAATCGTCGTCGGACCCTTCGGGCGGTCATACGGGCCCGCCCGACCCTATCGCGACCAAACCGACCAGCACCATGACTTCCGCCAACTCACAAGACTTCGCATCCAGGGCTCAGCTGAGCACTGTCAACCACAGTTTCCCACCCCCGCTTCTGCACTCCGCAGCGCGCTCGTCCTTCCGATCAGTGTCTGGACCAGCTTCGAGTAACAATGCTGTCGAAGTCAGGCCAAACACTGCGTTGCCATCCTACCCGCGCCCGCAACAGCGCTCTTTCAAAGAGCTTGTGAACCGATTCAACCAATCTACAGTCGCGGCAGTAAACGACTCAGTGCCAAGAGAGAAGAGGGCAGGGTCAAGAACACCTTCAGAGTCCAGGACAGGGATTGCCAATCTGTTTTCACCGTCGAACACTAAAACCGCACAGAGCACGTCTGGCACTTCTGGGTTCCGGAACCGAAAGCGGGCTGGTCATGACACCACTCCAGCACCTCTGGTGGACTCTCGACTGCACAGAGACGCCCAAGAGGCGCTCTCGGTGGATACACAGCTAACCCAGCCACCCTCGCAAGGCTCTTCTCGCCGACCATTATTTGGTGAAGTGTTGCATGCTATGCCAGGGGTGTTGGACCCAGGATATGGCATTCCAACATCCCGGGGACGAAGTGGATCTGACGGAAACTTGCAGACCTTCCACCATGGGCGAAGTCGTTCGAACTTGGAGTTATTGCCCTCTCTGTCAGCGCTCGGACTGCAGAGCATTCCTCCTTTGGGTCGTAGCGATCGAGCCCCAGGACATCGCAGATCCCAAAGTGGCCTTATCAGTTCTTCGAACCCTGCACATAGCCGGATGGCTAACAGAATGTTTCCTCGTCCTGGTAGGCAGCACTCGGTCAGTCCCACTGGTCACCCGCGCAACCAGCCGTTTTCGAGAATACCGATCAGTGCTCGACGTTCTGGTTCGACCGTAGATCCTTGGTCCTCAGGGCAAGCGAGAACAGGGCCAACAATGGATGCCACCGCTACCCGAATAGCGTCACCCACCGAGCTAGTGAACGGACACTCTAGGGACACTCGAAACACAGACCACACGCAACGAAAACGTCCCATAACACCGCCCAACACAATGTCTACCAGGAGATATGGTGGGAGCCCAATCAAAGCTGCTGCCAATGGCCAGAGCCTCAAAGCTTACATCACTGCACCGTTACCAAAGACATCGCCTCCACTGAGAAGCTCGCGACCGAGACAGCCTGTTTCCGCGGCTTCGACCGCTGCGTCGAGGTCGAGAATCTCGGAACGTCTAGCTATAGTCTCTCCGAGTGAAAACGTGCCTCGGGACCAATGGTCCGTCAAAGACTATCGCTCTCGGCCGAGAAGGATACCAGAGATTGGATCAGTGGACTTTGCAGCGAGACGTGCAAGGATACTAAAGGCGTTCAACGAAAGTGTTCAAGAAAGCGAAAGACTAGATGCGGAAGCGGCCATCGAGAAGAACAGAGCCCCTGAAGGAGAGCAGAAGGCGGAAGACTCAAAGTCCCAAGGATTCGAAGAAGCTGCCATACCTTCCCAACATGTCACTGACACCGGTCAAAGACTGGATCGGTCGAAGCAATCATTTGAGAGCAGTCCACCAGAGCAGGCATCGAGACTGAGACTAGTGGTGGACAACATCCCAAGAACTCATATCCAGGAGCCTCTCACCGGGCATACAGAGTTCGAGATGGATGACTCTCCAGTGTTGGGCAGAGTGGACGACGTTGCTGCAACGGAAATCACTTCGTTGAAAGGCGACCTCGACGAACCCATTGTTCTCCAAGAACTGCTGCAACCTGCTACTTCCGTGCGTGTCGATGGGCTTCTGCAACCTCTTCATGAGCAAGGAACTGTTTTAAGCCAGGTTATGAAGATGCGGCAGAGGAGTGTCTCAAGTGCATCCCATACTGATTTTGCGGAGGATACAGCTTCCGACAATCATGACACAGAGTCCATTAAGATCATGCTTGGCGAGACTCCGACGATCACTCAACAGGATGTGTGGACAGGGGAAGACCAAGAGCGTACGGAGGGCTTGCAGTCAACCGAGTCTAATGCTGACGTCCACGAAGCGTCAAGTAGAAACGAAATATCCGCAGAAGAGCTTGCGCCCCTGCAAGAATCATCTTCGGTACACCCAGAAGATCCTATCAGCTCACGTGTTGGAAACCATAGCCCAGAGGAGACTCCCATCTTGACTCCATGGACTCCATCACTATCATCAGTACATGATGGTCACCTCACGCTTGACAGTGAATCTTACAGCGCCATCAGTCGTATTCTCGAGCAATATCACGATCCTACTTGCACGGCTGAGATACGGGACGAGTTGCAGCGTCAGTTCCTGAGTCTCTCTCCTGACCTTGCCCGGCAAGGTTCATGGGATCATCAGAGGACGCATGAATACCTCGAAAATCTGCTGAACGGCATCATCAGTCCAACTCTTACTGCCACCAGCTATCACAGCAACGAAAAGAACTCATCTGTTGCGACGACTGTACCAGCAATACCTGGACCACGTGAAGGGAGCCCCACTGATGGGACACTCGGGACGGCAATCGTTTACGAAGATGTTGAAGGCCACAGTCCTAATGTTCCCGATGTGTTTTACTCGCCCCGAGTTGTCAGTGATGAAGTAGTCGTCACCGAGAGAGCCAGCGAAGCGAACTCTGGCAATCAAAAGGTCGCTTGGAATGTACTACGAGAGCCAGACTTGGATACGTCCGCTGGCGCCGAACATGAGTACAGGCCGATCCCTCCACCCAAAGACTGGAACTACTCTCCTAAACCAGGAGCCAAGCATCAGGGTTTGACGATGCAGGACGTTGAGCTGACATCGCACCTATCTAGTCATGATCTCCTCCGTATACCGCAAAACTCTACCATTGGCCAGGAGCTCGGCCTTGCAATTCAGGTTGACTCACCAGCGGCGTCTCCGACCTTCCCTCCGCCGCCGCCTCCAGAATACTCCCCACCACCTCCTCCACCCCCACCACCTTTGATTGTTGACGAAAACCTGCACCTATTAAGAGAAGGCCGGCCCTCTCCCGCAGCGAGCACGCAGACCAAAACCTCTCGTTCAAGCACATTCCCAGCACCGGCACGTGAGGAAAGGTCGCCCCGACGCAGGTCATCGCTCGACACAATCAATAATTCCGTCCATCGCTCCTCGGCTTCGTTGCCCAATGAAGCACCTAGAGCACCATCCCTCGAGCACGCAACACCAGAAGAAACCGCCCTATCGCCGGAACAAAGGAGATTGAAGAAACGGAAATTCTTGATCAAGGAGATAGTTGATACCGAATTCAGCTATCATCACGATATGAAGATCATCGAAGACATGTACAAAGGAACGTCTACCATGATCTCTGAAGAAGATCGACGAACACTGTTTGGCAACTCTGATCAGATTGTGGAGTTCTCTCTGCATCTCCTCGATGTGCTAAGACAAGCCGCTTCAAGCGTGTACACCATGCCAAGGTCTATTCGTTGGCGATTGAAGCGCGGGAGCATGTCCACTTCGCACAGCGGGAACACTGAACAGTCCCCTCTCAATGGTCCTGATATACCAGAGGAGGAAGACGACAGGCAAACTACGATCGGCCAGGCGTTCGGTCACAACATCGCTCGAATGGAGAAGGTGTACAGCAGCTATCTGAGAAACAACAATGCCGCTGCAGCTAGACTACAGAAGATACAATCACAGAGACATGTCGCTCAATGGCTCCACGAGTGTCAAGAAGCTGCCAAGGACATTACTTCTGCTTGGGATCTAGGCTCACTGATCGTGAAGCCTGTACAGCGTCTCTTGAAGTACCCGCTTTTACTCAAAGAACTTCTTGAGGTAACGCCCAAAAACCATCCGGATTACGCAGCTCTCGACATTGCCGCTCGCGAAATTGTTGGTGTGGCCCAGCGGATTGACGAAGCTAAGAAACGAGCAGAGCTGGTTGACCAGGTTGTCAATCGCAAGCGGAAAGAGTCCGATGTCCGAATTGGTGGACTTTCAAAAGCCTTCGGTCGCCACACGGAGAAGTTGAGGCAACAAGTCGGGCTGTCCGATGCCGTTGAAGACCCTGTGTACAAGGCAATCTCTGAGAAATGGGGAGGACACTATATCATTCTCCAGGTAGTGTTGCGCGACGTTGAGAGATATCTCGCCGAAGTGCAAGATTTTGTCGACCACCACAACGGTCTTGTAGTCGCTATGGAAGCCATCATTGACGTCGGACAAAGCCAGCTTCCAGAAGTCGAGAGCAAGTGGCGGAGATACGCTATGGCCATTCGAGAGCTTACCGCTACAGCGCTTCCCGAACACGTAGGTTTCTCATTAATGCTGCTATTGAGAGCAAAAGGGACTGACGTCCGACAGAAAGCAGCCATATACAAGCGCGTCACAGACCCCTTGGTCACTGCTATCAAACTACATGTGGCACCTGATATGCTCATGCAGAAGAGGAAGAAGCGGATAGTCGACTACGCCAAATTCAAAGCAATCACAGCCCGTGGGGAGAAGCCAGACAAGAAAACTCAAGAACTGGCCGAGCAGTACCTTGCACTCAATGAGACGCTCAAGGAAGAGCTTCCCAAACTCTATTCGCTAAGTGCAGCATTGTCCGAGGCCTGCTTGAAAACCTTTGTGGACATCCAGCAACAGTGGCTACTCATTTGGCAAAGAAAGATTAGCTCGATGCTCGAAGACCAGCAGATACCTAGGTCATTCTCTGAGATTAGCGAAGCATTCTCGGCGGACCACGACTTAACACTAGCGCAAGTGGAGTCTCTTGGACTGTGCAATGGATCTATGTTGCACGAGACCGCTAACTTCCTCTCACCCTCGTCAACAATGTATAACGATGACCCGAATTTCTCCTACAAGCGATCGGGAACACTCACAAGCTCAAAGCGAACCATGTCGGTCAATAGCGATCTCTCACCGGTCTTACCGACTCCTGATTTTGCGCGTCATAGTAGTAGCTTCGCGCTCGGTCCCTTTGGCGAGGCTATGTTCGCCCCTAATGGGCTGTCCACTTCTGTGGGACGGATGCGTGCTAGCTCGGGTGTTTCGAGCCGAGGATCGTCAACGCCGACGGCGAACTCAGTCCCAGCGTCAGGGCCTCACTCTCTGTCTAATACCATGCTCGCCGGCTCCTACTTCATGCCTAGACCATCCACCTCTACAGGCCGGAGTGCCGACCCATCTCCTGCACCCCCTCGTCTAAGTGCAGACTTACCTAGATCACCTCGTCCCATCTCTGGATCGAACTACTTCTCTTCGAACTTGCTAAGCTCACAACGCAGTAATGCGTCTCCGGCGACGAGGTTTTCGGGAGTATTTAGCTCGGCGTTGCCGTTATCGGACTCGCCTAACCCCACACGCCCAGCCACTCCCCAGCTTGGTTCAAACAATGTCCCGGTGCTTTTCCTAGCAGCTAGTTTGTTTGAGTTCAACATTGACAATACTCGTAAAGAGGCAGGATACCCTTATCTGAGCTATGTCTGCGGAGAGGTAAGCTGATCCCCGTCTCCGTGCAGCACGCGCAACTGACACGCCCCCAGATATTTGACGTAGTCGCCCAAAAAGGGGAGATCTGGCTCGCCAAAAACCAAGATGACACGACCAACAGACTGGGTTGGATTTGGGAGCAGCACTTCGCCATCCTCCCCGCTCTCGCCGCTGACTAATGCCCCCCGACGACGAGAAGAACTAAGGAACAACGAACCAACTCAACGCGACCGGACAATAGAACGAATCTCTTTTCTTCATGGACCGATCTATACCTCCTCCCGATCTGGAGTTCGAGAAGGCTAAATAGCGCGGGGGTCACTTGTAACCCCTATAGCATATACGACACAGGCGCAATGTCACTTTTGTTTCTCTCTGGTCTTTAGCGCGGCGTTCGCTTGCTTGTACAAAGACACCGTCTTTTCCCTACGCCGCCGTTCTTCATATGGCAGCGGTTCGGAGGCTGTGCTTCGGATCTACGTCTGCAAAAGTACAGTCCACTATCAGCACCCCTTCGACCCCGATATAGCTTGTTCTTCACTACATTCGATGTCTGTAATGTAGCTCCGGGGCGGACGGGGATCTCTCTTCGCATTTCTGTGGGCTAAGGGGGGCGGACTTCATGGGATGGCAACACTGTTCGCCCATTGCTGTAACATACCTAGCTATACATACCTATTGTCGCATCTCCTACAAACACTACGACGTGATCTGCTAACTTCCTACTGTAAGCATGATGTCTTCGCAGATCACGCACTAAAGTAAGCAAGGTCAAGACCACGTATAGTGTGATACACGAGGTCAGGCCATAGAGTCCCCACCCTTCTGACCACTGTTCAACCAAGACAACACCTACATGCACTTCTCAAAACTTAGAAAGTAAACGTTCCATACTAGGAACGTGATTGCAAATGTCTCACAAAGTCAACCCGACGACGACATACGTACGTGCTACAGAGCGTTCGTTCCGTGGTGGCGGTCTTCTTATCCTGTCTGCTTCGGGGTGAAGACTCTTGTGACCTGATCTCGTACGAGGTACGACAGAAGCTCGAAGAACGCAGTGAATTTGTTTTACGAGGGCCTTCATCGTTCGGCCACGGGCCAACAGTCATCATCTCACAGGAGCGCTGTGGCGTCGCGCCGCTCCTGCTGACGACGGTCCGCAATCCTCTGCGGCTGAAGCAAGGCACGCAGTGAATCCTGTAGACCACAAGGCAAGACCAACGTTCACAGACAGGGTTCAAACTACCTATGAGAATGCAAAACACATCAAGGACTTGAAGCGCTGCGAGCAGCGATCTGTGAGGTGAGGCAAAGTAGTCGTCGGTGTTGCAGACATAGCTCGAGCGCCTCATGCAGCCACGACGCTTGAGGCGGCACGGCACACGGCACCACGCACGTCGTCGAAATCGCTCGTTCTCGCCGTGCATGGCATTTGACATGTCGATGGTCACGAACAACGTTTCTCCAGCGCCTGGTTGTCCGTCGATGGAGCGCAATGATACCTTGGCGACTCGTCCGCTGTTCGAACGATACCGCGTTAGCGAGACAGCCTCGGCGCCAGGCCACTACTGCAATGCCACGGTCGGGTATCACTAATGGTTCGAGTTACAGACCCTCCTGATGGGGGGCAAGACCCTGACACCCCGCCCGCGTCTTGGAGGATGCTTGGGGATCCCGCCCCAAGCATTCGATGAATAATCGGCCAAGTAGAAAAAGAAGGGACAGAAGGATAGCAGCGGCCTAATCGAGAGCTCGCAACCGAAAGGTGGATGATCGAGTGTGATATCGCCAATGCGCTACGATGTAACGCCCGCACTGCGCTCTCTCCGAGTCTCGAGGCCGGGTTCCCACAGAGTTCTCCCGCCGCGTTTCTGTCTCAAACACCTGTACCAAGAGCTGGACTTGAGGTCGAGGTTGGGTCGAAGCTGCGGATTTGGTAGAGAAGTTTGCCCGCCGGTAAGTCAAGTGTGGCAGAACGGCAGTGCTCTGAACGGCGGCCGAAACGATCGCCGTCAAGCTCGGACTTCGAGTCGGTCACAAGCGAAGTGTGTGCACCACTCTCTGAGCACGGCCACACGCTCTGCAGAACATCGACTTGCTACTGCTACCCCTCGTCAGACACGACTTGCCCGAGGAACTGGAGCTTCGTAAGAGAAGGAAGATCCCTTGCTGGTGCGACGCCGTGAACCATGCGCCGGGAAGAAAGAAGCCCGATGAGGCACTAAAGCCGCGTCTTCGGGTCCACCTTCGTACTCGACCGACAAACCCTGCCGAGGAGCGACGTAGCAAATCAGATGAGCGGTCCTGCTGCTTAGCTTCCTGCAAGCCTACTACTCTAAAATCTTATTTAATGATGATCGTATCGCCCTCACCCTGGCCGTTTGCCTCGAGCTCTTCTCGTCCGTTGTATATATCCACCGGAGGCGTGGTGAATCAACTTCATCCGCATCTCGGACTGTCCTTGAGTTCGTTCATTGTACATAGGTTATACAACATCCCGTAGCGGGATCCGGCCATACCATCACAACTATGGAGGACGCCGAGAAGGTCGCTGGTGCAAGAGAGGGAACCTACTCGTCCGACTCTGGAACCCCGCCTGTTTACGGCAACACACTCGATGTCAATCGACCTTGGACGGCTCGGTTTGTCGACAGCTTCAAGAGAGATCCCAATGCGCACGCGACGCCGAAAGGCACAGTTGGCGCAAATGGCAAGGTGTTCGACTTGGAGGGCGCAGCGGCCCGAACCGCAGAGTCGCCTCTCTCGAGGAAGCTGAAGGGTCGTCACCTGCAGATGATTGCCATTGGTGGTTCGATTGTATGTCGCAGCGACGCAGTCACAGGATAACGAAGCTGACATCTCCCTAGGGTACCGGTCTCTTCGTCGGCTCCGGCAGCGCTTTGGCAACCGGTGGACCGGCCTCGCTCCTGATTGCTTTCGCTCTGATCGGCATCATGTTGTACTGCACCGTCCACGCTTTGGGCGAGATGGCTGTCTTGTTCCCGGTCGCTGGATCCTTTTCCGCATATTCGACCAGATTTCTGGATCCGGCGTGGGGCTTCGCCATGGGTTGGAAGTGAGTCGCAATGGACACGCGTTCAATGAAGAGACATCTAGCTGATGCCTCCCAGCTATGCTATGCAATGGCTCGTCGTGCTGCCGCTCGAAATCGTCGCTGCGTCAATCACCGTAAACTACTGGAACGAAGGGCGAATAAACAACTGCGCTTGGGTTGCAATCTTTTTGGCTCTCATCATCGCTATCAACTTGTTCGGTGTCAAGGGCTACGGTGAAGCGGAGTTTGTGTTCGCTATCATCAAGGTTGTTGCCATCATTGGCTTTATCATTCTCGGAAGTGAGCTGCATTCCTGCAGTCTTGGAGCACATTGTTCAGCAAACTGACCATGCCACACAGTCATCCTCACCTGCGGAGGCGGGCCTCAAGGCGACTACATCGGCGGACGAAACTGGTCCAATCCGGGTGCCTTTCATAACGGCTTCAAAGGCCTCTGTAGTACGTTCGTCACTGCAGCCTTCGCCTTCGCTGGAACCGAGCTGGTCGGTCTAGCGGCGGCCGAGACCGCGAACCCCCGCAAGTCGCTTCCCACCGCAGTGAAGCAGGTTTTCTGGCGGATCTCGCTTTTCTACATCGTTTCGCTCACCTTGGTTGGTCTCTTGGTACCCTACACCGACCCACGCCTCATAAACGGCAGCTCGGGCGCGGATGCCAAGGCCTCACCGTTCGTCATCGCCATCGTGAACGCCGGTATCAGTGGTCTCCCATCGGTCATGAACGTCGTCATCATGATAGCCGTCTTGTCCGTCGGCAACTCTTCCATCTACGGCTCCTCGCGAACGCTCGCAGCGCTTGCAGACCAGGGTCAAGCACCCCGGATCCTCGGGTACATCGACCGCAAAGGCCGACCCATTGTCGGCATCGGCATCGCCTCCGCGCTCGGCTTCCTCGCGTTCCTCGCAGGCTCCGACAAAGCGGGCGAGGCCTTCAACTGGATGCTGGCGCTCTCCGGCCTCTCGTCCATCTTCACGTGGGGGTCCATCTGCCTGGCGCACATCCGGTTCCGCAAGGCGTGGCGGCTGAACGGCCACACGCTCGACGAGCTGGCCTTCCGCTCGCAGCCCGGCGTCGTCGGCTCCTGGATCGGCTTCCTGTTCAACTGCCTCGTGCTG
>NAJN01000683.1:0-18697 GCA_005059845.1 Cryomyces minteri | reverse complement strand
ATGTATTCACTCTTTTCGTTCAGCTGTGGCAACTTGCATTTACTGAGGTTCGCAGTGCATACAACTCCTGCGCCGAAAAGAGCTTCGAGGACACCTATCCCAAACCGGAGTGCAGGAAGAATGAGGAGAGTGGAGAGGCAAAGATGACGTTCACTTCGACTCAGTCATCGTCCAGCGCCAGATCCAGCTCTACGTCAACCCAGAAGACGACTAGCATTTCTGTCATCATCGCCTCGTCTACGACACCAAGCAGAACCTTGTCGACTACGTCGTCTGCTACCATCAGATCTACTTCCGCTTCGTCTTCTACTCGTAGCCCAACCCCTACATCGTCCACTTCATCTGCCAGCTCCAGTTCGAGATCTAGTAGCACTCCATCGGTTTCGTCGTCAAGGAGCAGTAGCAGGTCAAGCTCTACCTCATCATCGATAGGCAGCACTAGGTCCAGTACTGCTTCGGCTCTAACGCCTACTACGACCAGCTCGAGGTCTAGCTCTATCTCATCTTCGACAAGCAGCACTAGGTCTTCGACAAGCAGCACTAGGTCTAGCTCTACTTCATCTTCGACAAGCAGCATTAGGTCTAGCACTGCTTCGGCTCTAACACCTACTACGACCAGCTCGAGATCTAGCTCTACTTCATCTTCGTTAAGCAGCACTAGGCCTTCGACAAGCAGCACTAGGTCTAGCACCACTTTATCTCCAACACCTGCCACAACTAGCTCTAGATCCAGCTCTACTTCATCTTCGACAAGTAGCACTAGGTCTAGCACCACTCTATCTCTCACACCTGCCACAAGCAGCACTAGAGCTAGCTCTACGTCGTCTCCAACGCCTGCTACAAGCAGCACTAGGTCTAGCACCACTTTGTCTCCAACGCCTGCTACAAGTAGCTCTAGATCCAGCTCTACGTTGTCTCTAACGTCTGCTACAAGCAGCACCAGGTCTAGCACCACTTTGTCTCCAACGCCTGCTACGACTAGCTCTAGATCCAGCTCTGCGTTGTCGCTAACGGCTGCTACAACCAGCTCCAGATCCAGCTCCACCTCTACCCCTTCGACAAGCAGCACTAGGTCCAGTACCACTTTGTCTCCAACGCCTACGACAACCAGCTCCAGATCAAGCTCTATCTCCCCCTCTTCGATAAGCAGCACTAGGTCTAGCACGACCTTGTCTCCGACGCCTGCGACAACCAGCTCCAGATCTAGCTCTACTTCTACCTCATCTTCGACAAGTAGCACTAGGTCTAACACTACTCTGTCTCCGACGCCTACGACAACTAGCTCCAGATCCAGCTCTACTCCCGCTTCATCTTCGACAAGCAGCACTAGGTCTAGCACTACTTCGACTCCAACGCCTACCACAACCAGCTCTAGATCTAGCTCTACTTCCGTTTCATCTTCGACAAACAGCACTAGGTCTAGCACCACTTCGACTCTAACGCCTACCACAACCAGCTCTAGATCTAGCTCTACTTCCGTTTCATCTTCGACAAGCAGCACAAACTCTAGCACTACTCTGTCTCCAACGCCTGCGACAACTAGTTCTAGATCTAGCTCTACCTCCGCTTCGTCTTCGACAAGCAGCTCAAGATCTAGCACTACTCCGACTTTAACGTCAAGCGCAACTAGCTCCCGATCGAGCACCACATCCCTTTCGACCCCAACGTCTACAACTACTACCACCAGGTCTAGTAGCACGTTATCAGCCACTAACACTACGTCTGTTACCGCTTCGTCGACTCCATCGTCTACTACTATGTCGACTTCAACGTTATCAATGACTTACCCAGGCCAACCCGAGGGTCAGGATTGGAATAAGGGGTCTTCACGGGGTTCCGACTGGACTGATTAGCTACTTTACAAGCATGGGACGGCACGTTCCTAGTCTAAAGCTGCAACTGAAACTGCAATATGATATTGTTCTCCCTACGGTTTAAAACTGACGTGCTACTTCGCAAAATGCAAATATATGCTCGCGCAACTTTTCGAGACCTTTAGTACTGCTGCGGGAAGACAGGTAACGACCAGCTTCTAAGTAGCTATAGAAAAGACCATAACGGGCTAGATAAGGCCAAGGTCACGATGCCAAAGCATCTGCCCTCTGCCCTACCTAATGTAGTTGTACGCTCACTAGATGAAGAAGTACACAAGATTCAGTCCAAGGCTAGAGCCACGAGAATACGACAGTGTGTCTTGGAGGACTGCATCGCTTGGACTAGGTTGGATCCACATGTCGCGGCGGTAACTTACGAACACATCATTGCAGCGAAGCCATTTAGCATGAACTACAGAGCGTGCTTTGTTAATTGAACACGTATACAGAGAGCCGCCAGTACTTCTCAACATCAGACACCTCCTCCCTTTGTTGGTTGTACGTGTTGTGCCGTCTGCAATACACGAGTCATCTCAGATACCCTCCCAAAGATAGTCGTTTAGGGTCCTTTCACCCAGCACAGTGCTCATTGCATCTTTGCAGGTCTGAACCAACTCTCTACATCCGAGAGGCTGCAGTTTGTGCTCGTTGTCCTTGCACCGATTGGCAGCTAAGAGCATGGTATCGAGGAAACAGAGGCAATTTTGTCCTTTCCCTTCCCCACCATGGGCGTGATCGCTTATGATGGACACAATCCGTACGCAGCTCGTATAAATCTTGAAAAAGTTGATTTTCGCGATTGGGAAAGGGCCGATGAACTCGGCAAGGACCGCCTTTTGGAGATGAAGCAGACGGCGCTGCGGAGAACTTGAGCTGTTACGTACTTCAGAGTGATTATGACGGTGGCATGAGTGCCGCTTCCAGCTTTTCCCAGACCCTCGAACTCCATCCGTTTGAGTGAGATCGTGGACTCGGTTCCAGAGAGCGTCGTCAAGATGGTAACCTCTTTGTTTGATATAGTGGAACAGGGACACCTTCTTATACTCGAACCTAGAATCACTGACCTCCTTTTGCAGTCCGAAGCCGGCTGTCGCTTTCGCAGTACGAGCCGGAATCACTAGTTGATGAGAGCCAGACCTGTGCTCTGATGCATGAGGATCGAATCGCAGTCTACCGCCCATGTATCTGACGCAACAAGCCCTGAAATTTCGACTGGGACGTCCACCGGGGAACAGGACATCGTTGAAGGTGTTACAGAGCTCGTCGAGCAAGGATGTACGCCGGAATCCTGTCAAGTGCCTAAGAATGTTGTACACGTGCAAGACGGAACCGACGTAGTGCCGATAACTGAACAAGCGCAGACCATAATAGAACAGCATTTCCATCATTTCGAGGGCATGCGATCCAGAGACCCATGGCGATTGGAAGTACACGTCGAATACCTTCTCTCGGACGAATGCTTGGAGATCAGTCTGTAAGTTCTCCAAATGGAACGCCAAGGTACGACAGCATCTGCACGGCATACTCGGGTCATCAAGCACGGCTCGTATGCTTGACACTGCTTCTTGCGCGAATTGAAGTGCCCGCAGACGGCAGCTTGGAGGCGCGCACGTGCAGCCTGATGCCAAAAAATAGCTTTTGTAAACCTCCAGGAGCATCTGAAGCCCGTACGAACAGCGTAGACCGTTCGTGTCGTTTTCATCGTGGGTGAAAAAGTATCCAAAATCGGCATACACTGGAGTTCCTGCACGAACGATGCCAGCGGGTTGACGAATGGCTCGGATGTGCTGTCTAATATTCTGCAGCATCATGGTGAGGCATTCGTGATCCATCCCCGCAGAGTCTGAACCCCTCCGAAGGACGATCTGCGAAGGTTTTTGCATGGAAGGTATTGTCTGTTCAAGTTTTCCTGCCTGATGAACGCGCTTGGATTGCAGAAGCAGCTGCCAAGGTTGTTGGAGAGCTTCGACCTGCTGTGACTTCTGCGAATTTTCGTTGACTCCGACACCTTCTAGATCGTCCAGTTTTCCTTGGGTCTGCATGAACTTGCACCGCAAAGCTTCTACGCTGGAGCCATCACACAAGACTTTCAGTCGTTGCTCAGTCTTCTCAAACGTTGCAAAAGCCACGTTCGTGATGAACGCCGCCACTACAAGCGGAGTCTCACCCCGTGCTGCCTGTTCCCAAACACTTTTTGTGGCAAGTAGCAAATCGCTCATCTCCTGTAGAAATCAGCATCTGCGTAGCAACAAACTGTAGCGAGTCTCGATCACACCTGGATATCCTTGTAGAATTCAAACACATCGCTCAACGGATCGTCAATGAGCAGAGGCGTCGTAGCCTTTGCTCTTGACGCCGCAGCCGAAATCTTTTCTCGATCGTCCTCACACAGGCGATTTGGTGTCTTCTCTGTACATATGCGGTCGTGCTTGGGGTCGCCAGGGTTGAGGAGCGCGTATATATTTGTTCCGACCGGTTCGCTACCTGAAGGAGGACGGTCTGAATTTGCTAGCTTGCACTCTTCCTTCGGCCTAGCACAGCAAGCGCAGAGGTCTGTATAAATCTTCGTCAAGCTAAGCCCAGGCGCAAAAGTCGTCAGCAGTGCAATACGAACATCGGTCTACCACTGACCTAGCCGTGAAATACTCGTGATGAATGGTCTCTTGATCATTGTCCCTAGGACTGCTTGTCTTCCGAAAAAACTTGCTCAACTGTGTGCGAGCGGCTATGGCTTCGCGGAAACAGAAGTCAATTGTGTCGGACATGACCACTTCCTTCGTTTGTACGATCTCCGAAAGCTCCAACAGGTCCCTAGTCGAGACTGTCCGGAGACGCTTGTACTTGCGTGTACCATGGCTTACAAGCCAAGCGATGATAGTTCTCGTGTCTTGTTTGTATCGGACGTAAATATCGCAAAGGCTTGGAGGGAGTGGGCCTCCAGATGTAGGATGCGATACGTTGATCAGCATAGTTGATTCGATGCAAATTGTGGATGAGGTGAAGAGCGGGCGAAGAACAGCTTGGCCTGTAACTGAGCACTCGTGGACTACTGCTCAACGAAGGTGTCTCCGGATGATGGGCATGTTCTTATGGAAACAATATGCGCCGAGTAAGATCCGCGCCAAAGAATCGTGAAGGAGAGAAGCCTTAGATAAGAGACTGTGAGGAGCGAGCACATTAGATGAGGGGCTATGACGGGAGATGCCAACGGCCGCTATGGTAGGAACGCAATCGGCGAATTTAATCTTGAGGATCTGAGGAAGGGATCCCTACGACCGGCTGTGAAGACCACTTTGCGACCACGCTAGCTCTAGAGAGCCTCTTCTCACTGGTCATTGTCATTTACCATGGTGATGAAAGTTGGGCTCATCGTTGGAAAGACTACAAGACAAGTTAGACGACAACTAACAAGCCTGTAGCTTTTGCCTCTATCGGGGTTTACGCAGCCCGTAAACTAACCAGCTGGCTGACTTAGCAACCAGCTGGCTGACCATCAAGGTGCTCTCGGCCCCACAAAGTAAAGCGTCCACCCTCGCAGCTTGCGGCAAACTGACCATCAAGGTGCTGTTGGCCGCCAAAGTTGAAGTCTTCACCCTCGCAGCTCCAACCTACTGACCATCAAGGTATTCTCGGCCGCAAGAGTAAACCATTCATGCTCACAGCTTTTCCGCGCTTGAAGTGAGTCCCAGTTTATGTCGTCGTCTTTCCTAGATATCCACGGCCTCCTGTGGAGAAACACCGACTTGGTAATACTACCCTCACTCTAAACTGCCAAGTCAATGTCTTCGTCGAGTGCTGGTCGAGACGCCTCTAGCGCTGGCTTGGATCCTAGCAACGTGAAGCTCGCCACTGCGGACCTGACCACTGTCGTCTGTTGTCTGCGGTCCTCGTCGAACCAGTATGATAGCGTCCTCGGCCTTTGCATCTGCGCCGTTTTCGTCATCCTCATCGTCCCGTCCGTAGTCAGCTTCCTCCCGGTCCTTGCTACTAGGGTTCGCAAGTTTCGTATACCTTTGTACGCCTACCTCTTCGCTTGCTACGTTAGCGCTATGTGTGACCGTTACCACGGCTTTTGTCCAGAATTTCATGTCGTGGATTAGCTTACACCACCTGTCTTCAGCTTAATGCTCACGTCTCTAGCCTCTTTAACCCTGCCTACGCTAAGGTCTACCCTTAAACGTGCGTGGGCTCGACTAGTAGGTGGACCGTCTACTCGTGGTTGCCTGCCATCGCGCTCTTCTCCACTATAATGGTCATCATAGTAACCTTTGCTGCTGAGCGCTGTGTCGAGGTGGAGTACGACGTTCCGCACGACAACGCCGATTGCTAAGACATTGGGACTTACCGCGGCGGTTCCACCAACGCTGCCCTATCGCATGATCCTGTGTCGCGCCGACGCTTGAATCACCAAAATGTACACTCCGGCGATTAGGACACAGCTATTAAGCGGTAGCCCTCCCGGACGCGTAGAATGGAGTTGCAGGGCATTGAGGCACGTAAGGCTTGCACGAGACCGCCTCCTCCGCCTATGCTTCTGTCGTATCCTACAGTGACCGCAAGGGCAAGTGTCCTTACTTTCGACTCCTTCGTTCCTCAATCTCTGCCTCCCGGCCTCTCTATCATCATCACTTCTGCACGCAGCCCTCTCTTCCACCCCAGTCCTGTCGAAGCCGTAGATCTCCCCAGCCGCTTCGCAAACTCGTGTGGAGCATCGATGCTGAGCGTCAAAGCAGGACATGTCCTGCTTGTCTTCTTATCCGTGTCGTCGCCAGATCGTCTTTACGGAATCAGAGGAAGGAGCTGGAGGCCCAGGCAAGATCTCACGCAACATAGAGTTGATATCGGCACCCATGTCTCGTGCCTCCTGCCACTGCCGTGGATATCCTAGAGAACACTCTTCGAATCTAACGCCGTCAATCCAATCGGTGCGGCGTACATGCAAATGGCCAGTGACGACGACCGATGCATTGAACCACACGTGCCAGTCGTGCGTCTGCTTCGTCCCGCACCAGAGGCTGAACCGTGGGACTGCTGGAATATAGACAAGGTCCTGGCGCAAAGGCCAGTGGTTGACTATGATCAAGGGCACGCCCTGTACCGCTGCCTCCTGCAGCCACGTTTCGGTGCGCGTTACGCGTGCTTGACACCAGGCATCGCGCGTCTCGTAAGGATCTGGATGTAGCAAGAACTCGTCACTGGCTTGTATCCCTTCCTCAAGCGCCCAAGCTATTGCGTCCTCTCTTGATACATCGTCGGGTCGAAAGGTATAGTCGTAGAGGGTGAACACCAGCGCGATGATACACGGCTCGCCCTCGCCTTCCCACCGCATATATGGATCTTCCGGCGTGAGCACACCCCACTGCCTCGCAATCTCCACGCATGCTTGATATTTGTCCTCGCCCTTGAGTTGTTCCGTTGCGCCTGGCATAGTGTATAGCTCGTGGTTGCCCGGAACCCAGAAGACATGCTTGAAACAGGCACAAGCTTTCTCAAAGGCGGCGCGAAGATGCTCGGCCGTTTCGCCGACGTCGCCGCAGAGGATGAGGCCGTCTTCGGGATGCGAGCGTAGGCTGGCCAAACTCTCGAGGTTGAGTTTGTGGCCGAGGTGGATGTCGCCAATGGCGTATAGTCGCATGATTCGCACGTCTGTGGATGTCAGAACACCATTGCCGTTCCAAGGTGATACTGTCGTCGTTCTTTGGAATGTACAGTGAAGTGCAACTAACGCGGAGTAGGAGATAAGCTGTAAGCGGCGATCGCATCACACGGTAGCGCTCTCATGACTAGGACAGATTAAGGCAATGTTACACTGTTAATCTGATTACATGAAACCTAGTATATTTCATCTCTAGGCTGGCGCGGGTCGATCACTGACGACACGTATCGCACCCACAATCTCGCAGGTGGTACACATCCGCGGCACAAAGCAGCTAAGCAGGCCGTTGCAGGAGAGAATGGTAAAGAGGCGGAAGAGGCAGACGCCATCGTTGTTGGCCTGACTTCCTATGACTCCGATCTTCGTTCATATTCCAGCGAGTTGCAAGACTCGCGCAGACTCATACTGTCTGACCTCATTCTGCTTGAAGCGATCGACTGGCTGAAATCCATTGCAGAGCGGCACTAGTCGTGGTCGAACCCCGACGTTGGTGTTGACTGTCACGACTGACCTACACAACCACCAACCTTAGTCTACCTACTTCTCCAGACCATCATAGACCGCTTTCTCGCAGGTGTGCCACTGATGCAGGACCTTCTGATCTGTAGTTTTGTAAGCACACAAACCATGGGTGATCGAAAGCGTACATACCCCAAAAAGGCAGTATCTGGCTTCCGATCAAGCCCGCAACACCATTCTCTCTATCGCACCACCAGTACAGGTTCGCCAGCCCCGCCCACCACAGCATATGCTTCCCTCTACCCGTAGCGGCGGGCTCGAGTGTCAAGAAGCCGCCGAAGCGGCAGTACATCTACGACCCTGCAGTTAGTGGAGGGTATCACACATGGAGATTGGCGTCCACCAGGGTATAGACTCGCGGGCTCGAACTAATTACAGAGCAGCTTCTGCGACAGCTTTGCCTCCGTCAGCTCGATCAGCTTCATGACATTCTCCTGATTATACGCGCGATCCGAAAATCACGGTCTCGATGTCACTCGCAAATGTCTCAAGTGACATGAAGTCGATCAAACTGTTAGAGAAGACACCGCACATTATATGGCGCCTGCGTGTTGTAGAAGTGCGGACCCCACAAAGCCATCGGAAGCCGCTGGTATGGCCCATCTCCCTGACCAATACCTGCTTTGATTCATCGCGGCCCTTCTGTGGTACTGGTTACCCTCTCTGATTCTCCGTAAAAGGGCCGATCTTGCGCTCGTCCACTGAGAGCGAAGGCTTCTGTTTCTCGGGGGGGTCTTTCGGCTTGGTGGATGCCGAGGTACCTTCTGTCACGAACACGACTTGATTGCTACAGCAGCTAGGTACAGGAGTAGTTAACAAGACGTAACACAAGGAGAGAAGGCAGTCATAGAGAGTGTGTTGGACAAAAGGGAAACGCTAAGGCGGTGGCACAACTAGCCGAACGCACAACTAGAAACATATAGCTAAGTCACGACCGTGACACCTTCGCTACGAAGTGATCGACCAATCTTCCCTTCGACGACAAGGCGACGGGCCGTCGTCCATTCGATGTCGATGGCGCTCTTGTCGCTCACGCCGGGTAGCTCGAGTTCGATGGCGTAGCCCGTCTCGGTGTCGTATATGTCGACGTCAGGGACGACAATACCCCGCTGCGGTGTTTTTTAATGGCCAAAGAGGTGGAACACGGATTGATGTGACTGTGGGCGCTCGTGTTAATGGCCCTTGAACGGCACGTCGAGCTCTGAAGGATATACGATTGGTCCCCAGATAGCCGTCGCTGCTCTGTTAGCTGCTTATGATTGCTTTTCTCTTGTTTCGCAAGGGAGTTCGGAAGACTTGATGATGGATAGCCGGTGTAGCTCGCAAGTGATGGGAGAGAGGTGCGACTTGAAGCCACAAGTCCGTGGGAGTGAATCTACATGTATAAGTCTAGGCAGGCCCAAGACACCAAGACACCTTCAGTTCCTTTGACGCACCGCTGCATGAGTGATGCCTTCTTCGAACATATCGTGAGCCATGACGCGATCAAGTGAGGCGGACCATCGAGCCATCGATGGAAGTCAGGCCATAGCGGCATTGTCTAGCAGTCTTACCAAGTCTCTCTGTCTCTTGTCAAATACGCAAGTAAGACGCGTGATGATCAGGTAATGCATTGCATATTGTAAGCACTGCTATCCCGCGGCCTGCAAGCGCCTGCTTGTTCCAGCGCGTCGTTTACATGTGTCTGCGCAGAAGGGATGGAGGATTACGAGGACGTCTTTCTATTTGGTAGAATATGAACACAAGAGCAAGACAATCCGTCGTGTGAGTCCAGGAAATGGTAAGCCATGCTGCGCTTGCGAGGTTTCTCCTTCTAAGGCAAGAATACACGTGACATATGTAAAGCCGGTGTGAAGCTTGCGACAGGATCACGGGAAAGGTGTTTTGGCAACAAGAGAAAGGTACTGACCCGTGTTCCGAATCTTCTCTTGAGATCGTCGCGATCCTCCCTTTGCCAACGTTCACGACATAGGGCAATGTGCCGTCTCCCAATGAAATTGGTGACAGCGGCAAGCGTGCAAGTCTCATCCACAGAAGGTGCTACATAAGTTCCCTTGTCTCATTGACGATCAAGGTCTTGGGTCCCGAGGAGCCCATCTAGTCATTCAGTCAGTATGTCTTGTAAGACAACGCCTTCGAGAACCTTCATGCGAGACTCAAGATTGCATCGTCACGTTCTGTGAACACTATTAGACAGAGGGTTGTCCTTCCAACAATTGCCTAGCAACATCGATAGACCTGTGGGGCGCTTCCTGCAGCAAGACGTCGAACGAGCTACGGACCTCCACATGCTCGGCACCGCCAGACTGCAACTTAGCGATCGACTACTTCTATTCTTCGAGTAAGCGTAGCTCTGATCTCTGAGCTAAATCGTTCTGAAGTCAGTCGCGTCAGATATTCGGAGTACCTGTCTCCTCAATTGGCCTGTAAACTTTGGCTGGAACTCCTAACCCTATCCATGAGACTGTGGTTGTAGGCTGAGTCTCAGTACCTAGTGATGCTGTTGCCTCATCATATAGTTCAATAGAATTTTGAGTGATGAACCATATTGAAAGATCACAAGGCCCTACCACCTAGTGTCCTGCAACGCCCTCCAAGGAAGCAACGCTGCGACCCTCGCTGACGACTCCATGAGTCTACGTTGAGTCGGTCCATCCCAAAGTCATGTGCGACGCCACATTGCTGTCGACAAACGCTCGGGACTGCTATTTCTGTGGTTCTGAATACAACGAGATAGACGTGAGCCCTCCCCATCCGAACTGTATCGTAGGTAACAAATTTAGAGTGACTCTCGCTGCGTCTAGCCAAGAAGTCTTCAGCGAATTCGCATAGCGGCCTCCATGAGTCTGACACTCTCCATTTCTTGCCCCTTCACGACGCTCAGCAAGACGTTTTCTCCGCCTATACCTACAGCATGCACGATGACATCCTCACCATAGTCCCAATCTTTGGCATCCGCAGGGATCTCGTCGTACTGGGCCCAATCATTCTTGGTCTGGCCATCTTCCTCACTCAGCAATACCGTCCTAGCAGCCGCTCGAGCCTTGTCATAGCTCTGATATGACCCGAGTACATCCGTCTGTCTCAAGCTTCCACTCGCGTCCCGATCATAGAATACCGTGGTACAGATAACGTGGTAAAGGTCGAGATTGACCTTGCCATCGGCATCGCTCTTGTAGGAGTATGTGTTTGGTGTAGTGGCAAGGCTAACGGTGAAGATCTCGCCGTCAGGAGCAACAGCATATACAATGATTCCGTCTCCATGCGTCCATTCAATATCGGCCCCGTGCTGAGTGTCGAAGGTTTCGAAGAACTCCTGCTCGTAAGCAGCATCGAAGAGACAGCGGTGTGCAGCGGCCTTGGCGAGGGGAAGAGAGGTGTAGGTGCCGCAAACTCGAACTTTCTCGATCTCCGCCGTCGGGTCGTGTTTCAGGTTTGATACCTTGAAAACGACATGATAGAGATTTTCCACTTCTTCCATGTTTCCAAGACAAGTCCTGGTACCAGAAACACAGAAATCGAAGACGGATATGTTATGAACGGCAGTGCACAAGCTTGGCTTTCCGAGGATGATGAAAGTGTTCTTGATTCAGGTGGAAGGGAAAGAGCCTTACTATAGCCACTTGTCCGATACAAACGACTCTAGAAGCTCATGGAAGATGGACCATCAACTGCTAGAAGATCACCGGCAATAGTCACCCGCCGATGGGTCCATCTCTTCGTGATCCCTCGACTGTCTCAGGCGATGCTCAAACACTCACGAGCCCGCACCTTCGAAGCGGGCTTAAGCGCACGATGCTTGGACCAAAACGATATGGTGGCGACCGTCGTAGAAGGGGTGAGAACTGCCCTCGTGATTGTCAGGATATCGATGAGCATGTGGCGTGTTGCGCGACCCGTATCCGTCACCACGTGCATAGCCATTCACCGAACCTTTGCCGACTTCACCATCTCCCCGGCGTGGAGATGTCCAGCATTCATGAACACATAAGCGGCAAAGACTACACGTGACGTGAGCTTCGAAGCCAGGCCTGAGATCCTATATGAGTCGACCATCTTCAAAGAGTCATGTTTGTCCAGAATCACTCGTTCCGCAAAACAACCGTCTTCGAATTGCAGCAATCAGAATAACCTTCGGATCCGTTGAATGCTTAACATGCGGGTTCGGCATTCGGGCTTAGAAGATCAAGGCATCGAGGTACGGAGATTCGAGGGAGGGAGGGATAGAGGGTTGGGGGGCTGTAGAGTCGAGGTATGTGGACTCTAAGGATGTGGATTCGAGGCGGGTAGAGTCGAGACATGTGCGCTCGAGAAATGCGAGTTCGAGGGATACCTCAGGTACATCAAGGGACATTTAGGCTTGAAGGATCAAGCGTAGACATGGGGACATCATAGCAACCCGTGAAGTTGATGTTTCAATGCCACGAAGGCGGTGGCAGAACCTGCGTTTAGTCACCATGCCCCACGCCGCGTCTCGTCTCACGTCCACGTCCACGTCCACGTCCTCGACACAACGCTCACGCCCAGCACCACGACGACGCCCACGACTGTCGGTCTGCCATGGCGCTGAAGCGCAAGCGTGCAGACTCGGACGTGGAAGACGACGACGACGACCGCGCGCCGACACCACTGACCGAAGCGGCGCTCTCGCTCTGGAACTCGACAATGCCTCGAGCAGCCGACGCAGACGCCCTCTCAGCACCACCAAGCGCGCGCACCACCACTGCAAGCTCCGCCACCGCTTCAAATGCTCCCGAACGCCTCGATGCCTGCCGCATCTACCGCGAGAGGAGTCTGGCTATGCCAGAACCGCTCGCTGGTCTGCTACAGACCGTCTCTGCTGTCCGCGAAGGCCCCGCAACCCCGCAGTCAAAACGAGTCGCCGCCCTCAACCCCACCACGAAGACGATGAGCGAACTGGACGCGATCGTCACCCTCATCGACGTCTTCCTGTATCGGCCTGGTATGTTGCCTGACGAAGAGGAGACGTGGGCCTGGCGCACACTGGATTCATTGTGGAACGAGCACTGCGTGCCGATCCCGAGCGCGCAGGACGACGCGACTCTCCAGAGAGCTCTCGACGCTGTAGGATGCCCCAAAAAGCCGAAGCCGGACGTCACCTACGGCTACGCTGAGACGTCCTTCACTCGCCCCGAGAAAGACGCCATCCTCACAATGCCTCCTCGAACACGCGTCTTGATCGGCCAGCCGTACTTGCCCTTTCTTGTCGTGGAATGGAAGTCAGACAAATCAGGAGGCACAGTCCATCACGCGATCCTGCAAGCCGCCCGCGATGGAGCAGCCGCCGTCAATACAGCCCACAAATTCTACGACACCGCCGGCAAAGTGAATCCCACAGAGCACGAGACCGCCATCTTCAGCTGCTGTGTGAGCTCTCGAACAGCGGAACTCCACGTGCACTGGCGCCGCGACGACGTCGATGAGGGCGTCTCCTGGGAAATGGACAAGATTTACGACGCGCGCCTCAGCCACGAAGTAGACGTCTTCGCCTTCAGATCCATGGTGCTCAACATCCTCGACTGGGCGCGGACGACGCGTTTGGCGTGCGTCAAGGCGGCTTTGTCGGAGTATACGAAGGCACTGGAAACGGAGAGGGCCGCTGCTCCTCGCAGACCGAGCAAAAGTCAAGGGTCAGTAAAATCTGGGCGTCTTCCAATCGCCAGCTGTCATTGTATCGTTATACTTTGCTTACGAAACTCAGCAGATTGCCCACCCCGTCTGTGTCGGATGCTGTGGGGCCTGCTTCGCCTGCTTCCCACTCTACTGCTCCCCACTCTACTGCTCCCGATTCGTCGCGCCCACCCGCCAAACGAAGGCGACAAGGTCCGAAATCAGCCGCTAGCACTTCGCCTTGAAAGCTCTCTGGCGGAGGCAATGCATGACCCGCGCATCCCGGGCGGCACGGACCGAGTGCCGATGGCACTTGGCAACGATGAGGTCCAGTCCATGCCACATCCAAGCCGCAACGGCGGGCCTTGTAGCACCCGACAATTCCAGTTTATATCACACCGCCGACTTTGCTCGCCAGTCTCCCAAGCGTCCGCTCAGCGCATTCGTCAGTGATTCATCGCAGCCCATGAGAATGGCCCCCGTTCAGCCAGTCTAGCCCCAGCGCGACCCCCCTCGTCCTCCACAGCAGCGACCGCTGCCACTATATGGCGACCTTGAGACAACCGCCCTTGTGAACCGACCGATTGCGACACTGGCGTCTCATTCTTCCACAGGCAAACAGGTCGACGCTCCTGTCGAGTCAATGCTTGCAACGGAGCAAGGGAGTGCTGAAGCATGCGAATCGCTCCAGGCGGAACTTCTGGTTCTGATTCGGAATGCAGGCTTGGGGTGTTAAAGGTACGGAGGTAGAGGGACATGATCACCGGAAGGAGTAGTAATTTCGATACACAAGGTGTATACCGACACTCGGCTGCGTGAGCTTCGCACTCACTACACTACACCGACTCTATGCGTAACGCTGCCTTACTGTCTTGCTGTGTTACTGTCGTGGTGTTGTGAGATGCGGAGAGTGCGGTGCGGTTTGGTCCTTTCGGCGCTGCAGTAGGCGAGTGAGTACACAACCACCCGATTTCTTAGAGACGTACCTTATGTAGTGGAGGTATCTACCGCTTCCGTTATGGTAACGTTTTGATATGTCGTGGCGTGCGAGGCATGCGCAGATACGGAGGAGTTGGCGATAGTGGTCTCGTGCAGGGTTGTGTTCGGCGGAAGTTGAGGTGTGTTAGGGAGATCGGGTGGTGGTGGAGTACATGTAGAGATGTAGTGATCGCGACGTTGTGCTCTCGTTACGTGCTTGCGTCCTTGTACGTCCCTATTTCCCTTGTATCCTAGCTCTGTCTCCCTTCCCTATACCCTTTGTCCCCCCCTCGCATGAGAATCCAAGCAGGCGATTTGACGTTGGTAAGAAGATGCGAGTAGCGGTGGCGGAAGAAGCGAGAGGGAGTCAGTGTTCAAGGTCCTCAGTGCTTGTGGAGTACTATATCAAGTTGATCAACTCAATGTAAGAAACCTAAACGTTGCCTGCTTTGTCGCTGCTTGGTTCTTCTTGGGGTTGGTTTGTGCATTGCTTGCGCCATGCTAGAAAGCTTGCGGTGGCCCTATCGAGATCTTGTATCAGAGGAGCTAATCTGCGTATGTCCGAGGGTATTCAGTCCAATATTCACTGGCGTACCGTGGTGTTCTGTGCCTTGAGTAGTAATGTCTGACCGTGTACCGTCACTTGCGGCTACAAGTCGTTCCATTGCGAATGGTCATGAATTAGTCACACTGGTCCTTGACAACCTGCCAGGTCTCAATCGGGATGCTAATTGTTGCCCGATTATGGCGGCAAAGGGCTCGGTCTCAAGGTCTCATCGGTTTTTTTAAAAGGCGTCAATGCCCTAGATGTTCAGCATGATTCTGGCGAATGATTCTTGCACTGTGTTCACACCAGGGGCAAAGAAAAGACGTGCCCTACGAATCGACGAGTTCAAGATACACTCATCGGTCGACGGGGAGGCTCCTTATACCCGGGCGATTTTAAGCTAGACACGGTCTTCTAGGCGAGATCAAGGCAATTGATAGGACGAAGGCTTAGCACAACCCAGTGAGTATGTTTGGAGTGTTGTGCGTGGCTGGAAAGTCGTTTGAGATGACTCCAAACCAGGGAGGCACGACGCCTACGCGCCAGGCAACACAGGACTGGCGAAGCTCTCAGCGAACTGGCCCGCCGTGACAGCCGGATTCACTAGCAGAGATTAGAGGCCTAGTGGATGACCGGCAAAGGCAAAAGGTGTTCTAATATAATACAATAGCTAGATGGCAAACTCCACGCCGTTTACCGTTCAGCATAAGCTTTAAAAGCGAAGGGCACGGCTAGCAGGGAGAGGCGGTACAACCTGCGTACGTCTTTCGCTAGAAGCTACAAGAGCGTGATATATGTCAGGGCAAGTAGGGGTATAGCGATGAACCAAGCTCCCAGATCATGCTCGACAATCTGCAACTACTTGGCAACGGCGTGCTTCGTAAGTTGAGTCCACAACATGACATGGGTCTTGTATATCTAGGGACCGCTATCGAGTACGGATACATAAGTTTGGAAGCGTCTAGGGCTATCTTGAAATCAAGAGCCGCCTGTCATCGTGATTTGGCCAACAAGCTTTGGCTTTCGATGCAAGCACAACGGCGGATTAAGGACCGCATGGGAGCAACATCGTTGAGTGAAAAGGCGGCAGCCCTGTCTTTATATGATGAAGTGCAGACAGCCCTTAATATCACCAGCTAGGTGGCGTTCGCATCGGAGAGCGAGCAGCCTGACGATACGGAACGAGCCGTTAAGTTCTTTGCTCGGGTCCTAGACACCACTCCGATGCACCTCCCATACGACTGCTTGATCTTACATAATATTGTAGACGCCGTGTTTCGACCACGGCGTGCCACCGTTGAAGAAAAGGGGAAGCAGCGCTAGGCTACTGCGATCTTAGAAGCTAAGTCTGCAAAGTCACGGGAAGAGGTACTTTCTTAGCAGAAGACAGAACTCACCGATGACGAAGAACAGTAAGAAAATAGAAGAGTAAAAAAGGCCAGTTAAGAGACAGCCGCTACTAGGGCTCCTAGAGATGTTCTCGACGACCGGGTGCATCGAAGCGTCTCGAAAGCAATTGACGAGGGGTATTTCAAAGGGCTCCGAGACGTGCTTTAAGGTCGTTTGTTCGCTTGGTAAGAGACAGATTCTACACCTTTAGTTCGTATACAGGCGGCTCAACGAGTGATTAAGATTCAGAAATTCCTTGGAAATCTCAATGCTTCGAGTGCCGTCGCTTCGCGTTCATCTAATACCGTCAGTCAGTTCGGAAACCCTTAGCCAAGTAGACAAGCGGCGGGTGCTTTCCATGTTCCAAATACTACCGAGGAAGCATGTTCTTTGGCTCTCGCAATTCGTAGGGACGCTTGGTATGCACTGGGACTCCTCGAGCTCGGCTAAGGGACACACCACCGATGATAGAAGCGAATTGATAGACTTCGAGAGAGCTCATCTACACCTAGCTCGCCAGTTGGCAAGTCACCGTGCCGTGCTCGGACAGACGCTAGGACCCACGCATTGTGAGTTTGCTCTTCCTTTGGGATCGTGAGGAATACGGTGCGCTAGCTGTGGACGGTTCAATTCCAGTATACCATGATTACTGCGGCTGGTAGGACGCGTCGCGCTTCTATTAGGCGTTACGCGACATTACGGTAGTCTTGAAAGAGGATTTACTTCGAAGATCACCGACCGTTGTCGACATGAAGCAGCTGGTTGAAGCTATTTGGTGGAATACTGGTATCCTTCTCTCCTTGGCAAGCCGCAAAGGTAGAAACGTGGCATACATGGGAGAGTTCTGAAAGGAATTCATTGACGCCGCGACCGACCATCTTGACGCCTTGCATAGCCCAACCCATTGATCCACTTCACGATTCTGCAGCCGCCGTACTTTAACAGTCAGGCAACGGATTCTGGTCTTCGGATATCTGATGTTCTTCGAGGCGATGCTTCATCCGGTCTTGCCAAAGACTGAAGACTGCATCGCACACCCCGCACTGGACTGGCCACTAAGCGGAGTTAGCTAAAATCACACAAATCGAATGGGTTGGTCTATGGTGTTGCGCTTGATTAACTCTTCGGGGATCCGTGACGATTCATCTTCCTCGCTGTATACAACATATCTTGAGACGCTAGACTCGGCTTGAAGTGACTTGCGCATGTCTTCGAAGGTAGGCGGTACCGGCTTTTGCAACTCATCTCCGATCTCTCTGGAGGCAAGCACGTAAATCCAATCGTAACAGACGAACAAATAGTGCGATCGGTCGAATCCAGTCACATATGGTACGAAGATCTTCACCTCGCAACTTACGCCTTTGGCCTTGAAGAGCTTTGCGATGTCTGCTGCCTCGTCAGGGAAGGGACGGTACCCTTCGGTCGGATTGATGGTCGAATTTGGCGACACTAAGTTTGAAGCCTTGAACAACGGCTACCAAAACCATGTTGATGGGGAGAATAGTTTCGACGAAGTGCAAGACGTAAGCGACGGATGGTGATCTTGTGTCTTATTGAGCGGAGCGAAGCGAAGCTCTATTACGGGAGAAATGGGCAGGATGATCCGTGCGCGGTCTCTTCTGATTGGTCACAAATCGAAGTGGTATAAGCACTTTCATTGGTCGCTCAATCGAACTTTAAAGCAAGCGCACGTAGCAAGCACACGAAGATTCACGTATCTTGGATAGGAACGATGCATAACAACGAAAGCGACAACGAAAACGCGAATGATACGATTCAGGTGGGAGGAGGTGTGGTTGGAATACAGAATGCGGGGGCCGACGCCGGATCCGGGGCTAGCAGAGCCGCAAGCGGGACATCGAACGTCGAGGTGGGCGAAGAAGCAGGATGGAGCATTGTAACGAGGGCGGCTACACGAGGCCGTGGAAGGCCACCCAAAGCGGCAAACGGAACTCAGGCTGTATTCAACTTCACAGCGAAGCAATCAGCCGAAACGACGCGGAAGCGGCGGAGTATCGAGGCTTTGGACGAAACTACCGCGAAGCCAGACATGGCCGAACAGGTCGCCCAGCTCAAGGATCTCGTCCTCCAGCTCATCCGACA
>NAJN01000682.1:0-18704 GCA_005059845.1 Cryomyces minteri | reverse complement strand
TCGGGCTCGTCACCATGGGATTCGTGTTCGGCCAGATCGTCGGCGGGTTCCTGGCAACGCTCTGGGCCCCAAAGCCAGGCCTCATCCTTTGCACGTGCATTGGCGGTCCGCTTCTCATGTCCGCCGCGGCAAACCCGCTGAACATGTCGCTCACAATGGGCCTCATCACCACGGGCGCACTCTTCATAGGCATGCAGGAGGGCATCTGCATCGCAATGACCACCTTCCCGCTGAGAAGCCAGGAGGAGATCGGCACCGCGGGCGGCCTGAGCGGGACCATACGGAGCTTCGGAAGCGTCATCGCAGAGGCCATATACACCACCATCCTCGCCAACCGTCTCGCTCGCACGATTCCCGCCCTCGTCCCCGCCGCGGCCGAGAACGCAGGCCTGCCAGCGACGTCCATCCCCGCCCTCCTGACCGGGCTGGCCGGAACGACAAATCTCACCGCCGCAGCAGTGCCGGGCCTGAACGCCAACATCGTAGATGCGGCGGGCGCGGCGTACAGGCTGGCAAACTCGCAGGCTTACCAGACGGTGTTCCTGGCGAGCTTCGCCTTCGGAGGCTTGGGCATGGTGCTTTGCTGGTTCACGGGCGGGGTGGACAAGAGCAAAGACGACTTTGTGGCCGGGCATATCCACAAGCACAAGGAGGAGAGGGCGCTGGAGGAGGAGAGAGGGTAGGCCTCGCAGTGATGACGAGGGCATTGTGTACTCACACACTGCTGCACCCAAGTTCGTCGTGATAGCGACGGTCTCCGTCTCCTCCGTGGTAGGTGTGGGTGATTTGCACGCTCTGGGGTGGCAAGGAATGCGTTTCCCATCACGTCATGAGCGCTCTCGATGCTCTCCATGGAAGTGTGTTCCTGAGCCTTGCAAAGGGGCTCCTCAGAACTAACGGTTTGTTATTCTAATGGGGACCTGGCGCCCTGTGAAGAAAGCATCGACTCCTCATTACCCCTGACGTCCAACCATGTGTTAGCCATAGCCATGTACCCACCCTCCCGAGAGCCCCCCTAGATAGTGTCAAAAATGCGGATCCCGTGCTGTTAAACCACCTCGGCGCCTCGCTTGCCGGTACCGTCCGTCGTGGCGTGGGTCGCTAGCTCGGCGCACGCACGGGCTTGTGCGGCGCTCCCGAATGGACGACGCGCTCCCAGTGGGTCAGCGTGCTGGCAAGATCAGCCTGCTTGCACGGCTTGACGAGGTAGTCGCTCATGCCGGCGGCCATGACGTCGTCGATCTGCTCCTTCATGGCGTTGCCCGACAGCGCGATGATGGGGGTCGTCGGGCGCTGCTCGCCGTTGCGTCGCCGGCGCGCCTCGAACAGGCGCATGAGCCGCGTGGCTTCCAGGCCGTCCATGACGGGCATGGACATGTCGATGATGACGGCGTCGATGGCGCTGTCGTGGGCGCAGAACCGGTCGACCGCTTCTTGCCCGTTCGCACACAGCACGTGCGCGTAGTGCAGCGTCGTGAGGTGCTTGGACAGGTGCTTCAGATTGATCGGGTTGTCCTCCGCCACGCAGAGCATGCGGAAGGGCGGCGCTGCCGCCGGCTCGCCGTTGACCATCGGGGGCGCCGTCGTCGCTTCGGGCGCAGTTGCAGCAGGCAATCCATCTGCAGGCGATGTCGAGTCTCTCAGGAAATCCAGACACTCCTGTTCCGTTGCTGGATCGTGGGCGGAAGTGAAACTGAAGGTGCTCCCTTCGCCGTGGACGCTCTTGACATGCATTTCTCCGCCCATTGTTTTGACGAGCTCCTTGCTAATGCTCAGGCCCAGTCCACTGCCTCCATAAAGCTGGGCCACTTTGCGGTTGGCTTGAGAGAAGCGTTGGAAGAGCAGTAGTTGGTCTGCCTCTGTCATGCCAAGACCGTTATCAGTCACAGATCCGTGGAGTATGATTTTCCCACTGGCGTTCGGCGGGTCTGCGTATAAGGTGACGGTAATAGTGCCATTCTCTGGCGTGAACTTGATGGCATTACCAACAAGATTCAATAAGACTTGCGATAATATGGTTTTGTCGGCTTTCAGATACAACAGCGGACGCTTCTCGTTAGCCATGGACAAGTTTATGGACTTCACCTGCGCTCTGGCAGTCATCATTGCAACTACTTCCCGCCCCAGAGCTTGAATGTCGACGACGCCACACGAGGGTTCGACCCTGCCGGCGTCCAATCTGGAAAGATCTAGCACGTCGTTGGCGATCAAAGCCTGATGTGAAGCGCATGTCGCAATGTTGGACACGAGCTCTTTCGCGTACGTGATTAAGCTTTGCATGGCCGTTACTGTCGGTGTCTCAACCAACGTAGCACCTTGCTTCTCAACGAGACCATACGGGGTGTGGCCATCCATGCTGTCATTGACGGACTTCTGGATCGTCTCCGTAGAGGTTCCAGAACCCTGGAGAGTGACGCTGTCGGTAGCTGCCAGCGTACCAGTTAGAGCCTCGAGCTTCTCTAGGGTATCGGACAAGAACTCGGCGCTAGACGTAACTCCCTGCAACGGGTTTCGAAGCTCGTGGCAGACGAAGGAAACGAACGAGTCCAGATTGGCCTTGTGGGCTTCAGACTCTTTGATTCGAACTGACTGCTGCTCGTTCATAAGTATGGCGTTCATTCGCTCCTGGTCAAGGCGCTTCTCTTCGGTCACGTCGCGGAATTCGATGACGGAGCCACCAGAAGCGTAGTCGCCGACGGCAGAAACGCTGTACACAATGTCGTAGTGATGGCCGTCTTTGTGGACGAAGATCTCCGACTCGTTCTTGGCCGTCGTGCCTCGTTGCTGGTGGCAAAAGATTGGACATTCGTGGATTGGATAAGGCTCGCCATTCCGCCGGCAGCTGTGAACCGAAGCATGGAAGGTATAATCGCTGATCTCGTCCAGCCGAAAGCCGGTGATCTGTTCTGCTGCGGCATTCATGAACGTACAGTAGCCCTGCGGGTCCATCACAAAGATGCCAGAGGGCGTGTTCTCCGCGATGGTAGCCAGATGGTTCTGAGAGTCAAGCTTTCGCCGATGTTCTCGACGCTTGAGGTGTCTGTCTTCCTTGTCGAAGAGAACGCTCGTAAACATGAGGGCATTGCCGCGTTCACCTCGCTCCGTGATGGTCCGATCAGAGGTGAGAATGTAGTGGCCATCAGCGTGTCTGAAGCGGTAATCATAGCCCCAGATGCGAGAGTCTGAGGCGTAGGGATTTGGCTTGGGCAGGAGATGCTGCCTGAGACTCTCCACGACGACTGAAACGTCGCCCGGATGAATGCGACTCAACCACCAGTCTTCGGTAGAGTCGACAGCGTCTGCAGTGCATCCGAACAGATTCTCGAGAGGACCGCTCCACGTGACATGCTGATCAGAAAACGGCGTGACACTGGTTGGCCGCTGCGCGCCATCTGGCGCACCGAGGGACACAGTTCGTGTCACCTCCGGCTCGCGCAGGAAAGTCGGAGGCGCCTTGACTGCGCATGCTGGTGGAGAGCGCAGCATGCTGCCATGAAAGTTCCACGTTGGAGTACGAACGAGGCAGAAGCAGCTCAGCCATACCCTCGCTGCCGAAGCGCGAATGGCTAGCTTGCTCAAGCGAGTACAGTTGCCCTTGCGGTAACGGTTGATGTGGGGAACCTGGCGGACCTGGGGTCAACCTCGAATCGGACTTTTCAGGGTGTCGGCGAGGTGTTGGTCGATGGTTGAGTGAGGCGCATCTCCTTGCGCGGCTGCCGTCCAGCTTGTGGCTCCTCTCATTGCCTGCTCCCCAGGCGCGGGTCAGAAGAGCCTCTTCACCGGCATCCCGGTGCATACTGCCCGGCCCTGGAGTCGGCCCTCTTCCGAACAAGCTCTGCTACACCCGATGCAGTAGCAAGCAGTCGGAGACCGGCACGGCGTGGTTATAGGCTCCTGCTACATGTACTCCTCAGAAAGCCGACTGCCGCTTGCTCGGAGCCTCGACGACCACGCTCAACTCAAGAACGTGGGTAAAGCAGCGAGCGCTTGCTTCTCCGCGCCGATCCTAAGCGAGCGTCTGAGACGTCCTCAGATCGACGAGTGTAGTTGCGACTCCTGCCACTCCGATCAACATCTGCGCTCGAGATGAGTGTCGATGCGCCTGTACTCGGATCATCGCTACAGGCCGGTTCATCATTGGCCTTGCCCTGCATCCCACCATCCGCTTGGCGTCGTTGCGGAGGCTTGCATGCTAGCAGCTTGCCCGTAGCTGACATGTATTGGCTGTCATGTATAACTGTAAGGCTTGACCACACTTCGTCGTGCGCGAGGCTATACGAGACTTTCCCAATTGATCCATTCGTCCCTCTAAGTGCATCTCCTGAATGACACCTCATCCCAGCTCTTGCTCGGCTTTCTCAACATGCGACTACTCGCCCCAGTCGTTGCTCTCGTCTCCCTCGCCGGCGCCGCCCCCGCTGCGTTGTCAAGCGGTCATCAACCCCACTGTTGAAGTGTTTGCATCATACGGCACCAAGCAGGTGAATCCGGGCAACGCCTTCACCATATCTGGTAAGACCCACGTCCTCTCAAAGGCTTTCGAGCAGCAGCATCGTCCCTGTTCACACGCAGGCCACGACGAAATACTCTGTCTTCGTAGTCAGCCCCCCTTCCACTCACACCAGACCACCACCATCGCCAATTACCCGTCACTGACGATTTATCAGGTCGACCCTGACGCTCCTGGCCCTACTGCCAACGGCAGCCCTGCCGCTCTCTCCTTCTTCCTTGACTTGGCCAAGCAAGATGCCCAGCCGTCTTGCATCACAGCCCAATCTCCCAAGTATGACACTGTGCCGCCGTATGGACCCTTCACTCCTCTGAGCGTTGCACCATATCGGTACACGTTCTTAGTGTACCGCCAGCCTTCTGGCTTTACGGCTTTCTTGACACTAGCAGTCACCACGAGCAATTTCGATCTGAACGGCTTCGTCGCTGCGCACAACCTGGTTCTGGTTGGCGGGAACTTCTTGAGAGGAAGGTTAGCTCGATTGTTTGAGCATTGGGCGCCCAAGGCCATGGACTGCGAGTGCTCTCACGAACGCGCGCACAGCTGCACTCGTTTTGCCTCTCCAGGTCGGAGTAGGGAGGTGAGATCGGTCTGAAGTAGTTGGCTTGTTTGCCTTTCAGCACCGGATCTAATGGGCATCTGTGGGAACTCGATTTACCGAGCTAGGAGACATCGCGTCAATAGTGATTGTTGCAGTGGAGAATCTCGTGCTGACCACGGCGGACAGTCCGACCCGGAACTGCACGAATGTCTATTATTTTTGCAAGCTGTAGCGATTGCATGGCAGCCCATTTCGTCTGTGCCCTGCACATGGGCCAGTAAGATCGAATGCGTTCAAGCTTCTGCTCGCTCGTCACTCAGAGCTTCATTGACTCTATTTCCCCCAGCCACAAGCCTGAGCAAGCACCCTCGAAGCAGGGACAGCGCGTCCCTTCCGCCGTCAGCCCGATGCGTTCCATCGTCTTCGCGGTCCGTGGCTTGCCGACGACCACGACTTTCTCGCGCCGGTCTCCACGCAGCCTGCGGAGACGCAATGGGACGCCTCTTTCTCTGCCACACGGACCTCGGGACTCGGGTTGCCTTTCCAGCCAGTGCTGTCCGCGACTCGCTCTCGATCCTCGCTCCAAGGGCTCCAGCGCGCAGGGCGTGCGGCCAGTGCTGCCCCGGCGTCGGCGACATGGCTACCACGAGCGTTGGACCGCGACGGCTGGGTGTCGTGAGTGTGGTCTCTGCATGCGTCTGAGGGCGGAGGGGGGGCAAGTACAGAGAGCCGCAGGCGATCTGGGCAGAGTGGAAAACGGGGACGCTGTGGCCTCGTACTTAGACTCAGTGTGACTGTGAGGAAGAGAGACTCTCATGTGAGGGCCTCTGGGACGAAGGGTGGTAGGGTCGGGTGAGTACCGTAGGCTCCATAAAGCATGTCAGGTGCAAAGCCGAAATGCTCGGATTCTATCATCCCAAGAACCGCGCCAAGACATGCGCCTCGATTGCCAGGCTCCTTGATCAACTGGTAAGGTGGTCGAGGATCGAGAATCCGGGACTCGAACCCCCCACAGGCGTGGGACCAAGACTGAAGAGCGAGCCGGGGAGCAGGCAAGAAGCGCGGCGTGTGCTCCGCTTGTTGCAACCGACTCAGAGCGTCCTCTTCACAATGGTGTCGGGGAGGGGAACAGATGAAGATTGGCAGGGAGCGCTGCCTATGCGCTTACCGCCCGCTGTACAATAATACGACACAGATACTAGCGAGCGAGCGCTCGCATGCTCGTATATAGGCTGCAGACCCCATCCGTTCTGTAGGTTGCCGGAGGATCGGTAGACAGGCAACGAGCCTATGCACCCATACCGCATATGGCCAACGAATGCGCCGTGCTCTGAGACTCCTCTTTTCCAATCCGCACTGTAATGCCAAGCCCCGCCACGCTTACGCCTACGCCTATTGACGCACTCACTGCGTGCCCCATACCCCTTTCCCATTCCACCCATCGCTAGAACGCTACAAAAGTTCCGCAAGGCCTCACCCTTCCCAATACTCGAAAGGTCGGTGGCTGGCCGTACTCCTATCTTCCCTGTCCTCTCAGACTACATGGCCTTCCTCGCACCAAACAGGCGCAGACTCAGCGCGGTGTCATTGTCGCCGACCAGCGGCGCAGACTCCATGATGACTTCCCAGGGCTTGAGCGCGAACGGGGAGATGCGAATTTCGGGTTTCGGGGGTCCGTTTCTCGCGTTCGCAGCTCCAACTCCGCCTCCGGATCCGCCTACTCCACTAGCTCTAGCGCCGCCAACGGATGGTCCCTGTCCTCTCTGCCACTGCTGCTGCTGCCGATATTGCTGCTGCTGTGAAGGTGGCCCTCGCTGTTGGGAGTCCTGCGGCCCACCAAATCCTCTCTCCGGCCCCATCGGCCCCCTCTGCGCTGGTTGCGACGTCGGTGGAAAGGATGGTTTGGATGACAGTGCAGGTCGCGACACCAGCGCAAGCCATGCGTCTGGGCGAGCGGCGCAGCCGAAGAGGAAGGCGAGGCGGCGGTCGGTTGGGGTAGCGGCGAAATGGCGAGCCAAGGCGGCGAGGGCATCGTCGGGCAGATCTGGAGGAGTGGCGTGAGTTTTGTGGGCGTGGAGGGTAGAATAAGATGAAGAAGGGTGATGGTATAAAATAGGGGTGGAAAGGGGAGATAGGGTAGAGACGTACCATCGGAGAAGATCGCCGCGACGTCGAAGACATATTCCGCCGTAGAGGAAAAGGACTGCAGTTTGGGATGGACGAGGAGCGTAGACAGCACGCAGAGGAAGTCGACCTGCACAGAAACGCTGGTCTTGCCATTCGCAGAAGAGTACTTGTGAACGACGGCGAGGCGGAGGAGTGCGTGGATCCTGGATTTGTCGCGTCAGCAATGGCATTCTTTTCTCCCATACGCATGATTGGCTTGACTTACCATGGCAGAAGACTGCGCACACTGTGGACGGGCGTGGGGCCTGGTCGGTCTGGAGACGCCTGTGTTTCATCTTCCGCAGCAGATACTAGATCCGCGAGTATCTTCATCTTCTCGAGTATAGCAGTAGCAATGCTGTGTTGTCCATCGTCTGTGCCGTCAGATGCTGTGTGGTCAACGACAGTCAGATACCGACGTAGCACAGCTTGACGCTCGGTGCTGTCTGAGTTTGTGGGAGCTGCTAAATCAGACACCGCCGACAGTATGCGCGCCTCAGCGTACTCGCGGATCTAATTTTGGGGTTGATCAGTGGAGGGTTACCTGGGCGCGGACAGATAACTCACTGTCTGCCTGATCCTGTTGTCCACGACCGAGATGAGCTCCTGCCACATCGGCCGATCTTTCTCTATGCTAGCCTTGGTAGCTTCCACCAGTGCTATTGCCGGGTGACCCTCTACACTCATATCATGGTCTGTTGAGCTCCCATCCTTGAGGATCCGCATCAGCTCAAGCTGGCAGAATGGCAAAGACAAGTTGTTCGCCGTCTCCACGATCTTTTCAACACTTTCCTCGTCATGTCCCCTGTAAATATCCGTCGATTCTACGATCATTGTCAGGACGGGTGTACGTTACGTTGGGATAGTACTTACGAATCTGGCCACTACCAGGACGCAGGAGCTGACGTAACAACAGTCTGAGGTACGCCTTGGAGGCGCTTGAACGTGGACCGGCTGTTGAGTACGGTGCGATCTCTAGTCCGTCCGCCACCGCCTGTACGTCTTCTACAGCGTATTGCTTAATGATGTCAAGGAAGGGCCTGCTTCTGATCAAAGAATCGACGCTATCGTCTTGCGCACGTGATGTCTCAAGCGAGGACGCGAAAGCTCTGCCAACCATTCGGAGAAACTCTTGCTTGTGTTGGCTGTAATACTTTTGTTGTTGTAATCTCAGGCGGTAGGAATCCTGCATACCTGTGAGTCGGGCGTTCCGAGACAGAGAGGAACCACTCACCTGGCTTTGAGAGCATCGACTGTCATGGCGTTCCGGTAGAAGAGCAGTCAAAACATCTATCGCTACTCGGTTTTTTAGACTGACATCCTTTTCGAGGCAATTGTTGAGACAATTCTCGGCCAGAGACGCAAACTCTTCCACCGAGATACAGCCCACACCAACGAGCATGGTAAGGGCTTGCGAGAGTTTCTCTTGGTTACGCTCCAAGAGACATCGCGTAAGCCAGTCGTACACCAGGCGAGCGAAGTGGGTCGTGTCAAAACATCGGAGTTGATAAATCCATCCGCTCAGTTGGCTTGCCTGGACTGATCCTTCGGTGTAGTGACGGTCAAAGCGTGACACGATCATGTCGAAGACGCGTCCTATTAATTTGACGTCCATACTTGTGCCACTTGTCAAGATGCGTTCAATCTCGTCATCAGCATCACCTTTATAGTTATGCGTCCCCTCCATGCTGTCCGAAGCTGGCGAGCATACAGAGATGGCGAGGTGTTCTTCGCACAGTATCAGGTCTCGAATCAGTTGCTGCTTGACTCGCGCGTCTGTCGGCACGCTGACAGCAAGGTCGTTCAGAGAAAGGATGAAGTTTCGCTCGGGTAGTCTGTTCAACCTCAAGGTTCTGTACTTGTCCAGCAGGCTCTGACATAATGAGTTGAGCGCACCGATAGCCGAAAATGTGCGAGCATGCAAGTTGAGGGTGTCTGCTACCGAAGCTAGGACACTACAATCGTTCGAGCTGGCAACGTAACCAAGGACATTGGCAAGAGTGGAGAAGTCCTGTGCTTCTTCGAGGACTTCTCTGATGAGACAGAACTGACGTAGAGTAACGTTCGTTGTTTGATGCACTGAGAAGCCATTCCCGACGTCCTCCGTTCGCTCTCTGAAGACAGTTAGTGCCGAGATGTGCAGAAGTGATAGCGCTACTAACAAGTCTTCCTTGGTGGTCGTTGAAGAGACTATGTAATGTCTGAGCCAATGGCTGACGTCGAGCTTCCCAGTCATGGTGAGTCGGCAAAGAGCGGAGTTCAATGCTCGCTGCGCGTGCGCGGATGAATCGTACATATCGGAGAGCTGTTGTATCATGGACTCTTTCACGAATGCAATGGCTGGTTTATCTCCGTCAGCAACGAGGCCGGCGCCCTCGAGCAGTGCGCGCCGAAGGTTGAGAACATGCGCAGGAAGCCCATTGAGAGGCACTTCGGCTATCAGGCGTAAATGATAAGGACAGTCCTGCAATTGGGTCAGTGTCGAACACTCATGGAGAGAGCGCGATCCGTAATTTACCTCTTCCATAATGTTCTGTTCTGCTAATGCGCCCGTCGAGACTAACCACTGGAGATATCGACCGACTGAAAAGTGCTTGGAGCGTACTAGCTCTGCCACGACTCTATATAGTCCAGCCGCTTCGATGTCTTTTGAATTTCCGGCGCTCGAGAGAAGCTCGACTATGGCGACACCAATATCCACACCTTCAGCTTGCCACTCACGGAGAAGGCTTGCAGCAAGATACGTCCTATGTTCTCCCTGGCGGTATGACGAAGCTGCCCAGGTCAGTAGAGTCGCAACAAGTTTTACCTTGTCCACCATGATCGAGAGACACTGCGACGATAAGGAGTCAGGCTCCATATTGAGTGGCACTGCATCGAGGAGAGTGAGCAACATTCTTTCTGGCGAAGTCTGTCCGACGGAAGCTTCGCGGTCTGGACGGATAAGTCGTCTGTGTCTTCGGCTCAGATTTGGTAATGCGCCATCTGTAGATATGCGCTGACAATATCTAGCATCGGCAGGCAACAGCCTTTGGAACTTGTTCCAAGCCTTAGGCAGGATCATACAACGACGATGAGCAATCGCCAACACAACAAGGAGCTGTTGTAAGCGCTGGATGATAGGACCGCAGGCAACGTCGCCTCCAGCTGATGTCGTCTGTAGAACGGGATCAATTAGTCGATTTAACGGAGGCGTAGCAGCTTCAGGGCCTACAGTTTCCAGTTGTACCAACAGAGCCTCCGAAAGGCGACTTCCTCGTCTACGAGTTGAGGTCAAGTGCTTCCAGTATATTTGCACCAAAAGCAGCCATACTGGCAGCTTCTCGTTCGGACTGGCCTCGACAGAGGCGAGTATCCAGTCAAGGTAGTGATCTCGGTCTAGTAAGCCCTCGGAGAAGAAGTGTGAACAGAGACGAATTCTGTTACGAGAATTAGCCCTCAGTCTAGTTTAAAACGCATGACTTGTTACGAACCCATAGGTGATCTTTTTCTTCCAATCCTGTTGGCCACAACTCGCAATGACTGATTCCAAGAACTGTTCGACCCATACCGTCCATTCCCTTACCCATCTCTTCTCCGCGCCCATCGCCAATGATCCACTGACTTCTTTGCGCTTAAGCGTGCGCAGCTCGTTTGCGCCGACACATTTTGCAAGCCACACGGCCCTCGCCGTCGGGATATCTTTGCTGAGGCAATGCTCCAATAGTCCCTTGTCCCGAACCCCGTGAGGTATAGTCCGGCTCAATCGTCGTAGATTAACGGCAGGATTGGCAAGATCCCAGAGCCAGGCTTCTCGCTTTGTGTCGGTTAATGTGAATCGCGGTGGAGGCTTGAAGGTAGAGGGAACGGTGAGAAGTCCGAGTGTTTGTCTTTTCTTGATCACTTGTACAAACAAGGACGACAGAGACTGCAGACCGTTCTTGTTCCTTAGGTGCGGCCATAGAGAAGGCCTCGCAGTATTTGTCTCATTCGAACTTGCCCTGTCGCCTAAGAAACCTGATTTGACGGCTTGCTCGGACAAGAGATCTTCAGCATGATCACCTGTCCATGGAAATAGGTCCGCAGCTTCTGTATCGTGTACGGTTAGCTTTCAAGAACCTTGAAGACTTGGAACAGAGCTGGGCATACTGTTATGCGGCAGTCGGGGTAGGACTGAAGGTAATGCCAAACCGCGAGCCTCGATCGCACCGGTCTTGCCTCTTGCCCCAATCATATCAGAGGAAGAAGGCGCCCTTTGTGCTAGGGCACTGCCAGGAGCTGTGTGCAAGCCAGGCCTCGCAGGGAAGGGCACACTCGGGGCTGCCGCAGGAGTAACAGTACCGGTTGTTATCGTTGTGAGCGCAGTCTGTAGTCCTCCGCAGTCGACCATCCGACCTGTATCAGCGCCATCCTTGTATATGAGTTGCGGCTTCCCCCGGGCACGTTGGCCCCCTCCTATGCCATTCGCAATCTTTGGCGTCCCGACCTGCTCTTTCGAGTCGTGCTCCGCTGTTGCAGTCCATGTTTGCTTGTTCCGACTCTTCAGGTCTCCCTCCCGTGGAGACGTCGTCCTCGCCTCGAGAGTCAGGTCCACATAGTCGTTCGGTTGCTGCGAAACGCCGACCCCACTGGACGTCGAGGGTATAGATGGCCGATTCGCCGCCCGATTCCCAATCCTATTTGCTGCGCGCTGAGGAGGTATTTGTGTCCCCACCGCAGGACGAGAAATCATGGCACAGTACCTCGAGGACTATACATGATCAGGCGGGTTGTATATTGCGTCCTTGGTGGTGCAGGGGCGACCATGTGTTCGTGAAAGGCTGACCAAGTGAGGGATGCATCAGGACCTCAGCCAGAGTGGAAAGAGGTCCGATACGATAGTGGTGGTACAGAGTACGAAGTACAAGCAGCCAAACGTGGAGCTCGTGCTTCAGGGCAGCCACTTGCTGATGCACATGCAGATCATCGGGACCGAGAGCTTTCCCGGGGCGCTCGGTACTTAGGTACACTGAGGTAAGATCAAAGCATTGCTTGTTGGGTGAGGTGTTGGGTCATCTATCACATCGAAGACTCGAGCTTGCACAAAAGATGCCGAGGAGATGCGAATGTGCCTTCCTCTTCGACTTGAAAGGCTCTCTTGGTAATCAGACGCTGTATACACGAGAACAAATTCGACTTACCAGCTCACGCCCCGTCCACGCCGGCTTGGAGGGCAGCGCGCGGAAGGATAGTTCCGGGGTCCCGCAAAACAAAGACAGCGGACATCCGTCGCCGTGTCGTTTCCGCAGGGTCATCTTAGGCGGTTCAGAGAAACAGTGGCAGACGTCTATACGCTGCTATCGTAGCAAATCAGTGCCAGTGTTCTTGCGGCTTTACCTTCGCGTTATTTGCCTGATCGCTTTAAGGTGTCGACCAACCTCGATCAATACCCAAGAAGCACGCAACCAGCAGATACTCCAAAGCACGACAAACCTTCACTCCATCGGCAACTCGAGTCGCTCGCTAGAGATGGACTTCCTTTAGCGCAGTCAATATGGCGTCGAAGAAAGATATGCGCAGACAGGATCTCAGTTCGAGTTCGCCGTTCTCGCAGACGTGGATCACGTGGCTAATATGTTGCACTCGTCCAGTTATCCCCTACATGGCGCCCGAGAAAGACAAGTCAGAGGGAGACGTCGCAAGTATGAACGTCGAGCAGGCCCTTCGGCACTTTCTGGTTATCCACGTCCAGCTCTGACAATGGGCGTTAGGCACGATGGCGAGCACGCTACCAATGGCAGCCGTAAGTCGAGCAACCGGTAGCTCTGGGATTTTTCCACTGACTGTCTATCTAGATCTTCACCAAGAATAAGTGAGACACCTGCACTCTCCGAAGACCACATCTGCAGAGTCAATACTGACGCAACATCCTCGTTCCCAGGATGATTGGCTGGTAAGAACCCAACTTCCCGGGTGAGCAGCTCCAATCCAAAAGCTGATCTCGACCCCAGGACGGCCGTTGTATTCGCTCTCCAGACCTGGCTGGCTGAGACCCCAGAGCAAAAGAAGAAGGCGTCCTCGCCCGCCTACTTTGGCGTTGGCATGGCATGTACGTCGCTAGGTCACCCCGTTGGCGAATCGTTTTTGCTCACATTGTGCTCTAGTCATGTCAATCGCAGTGGCAAGTTCCCTGTTCATTGACACGCACTTTTGATAGAACAAGGCTTATACCGTGCTTTGCTCAGGCCTACATGCCCATGTTCATGCCTCCGCAGCTTGTACCCGGCTCAAGCGGAAGCGAAACGGAGGCTGCTGCAGCAGTGCCGCCTGCTTGAGCGTGCAAGAGTTGTCATGTGATCTTTCGCCATATCTATCCCTCAGGCTGTGCCGAATCCCTACTTGTTCGTTGTAGTCTAGCAGGACAACTAGCAGGATTCGTGTCTACCTTTCCCACTTTATCTGCGTACATGGAATGGGATTGTCTACTTCCCATAGTCATTGCGTGACCTGTCACACGTAACACTGCCTTATATATAGGACGTGCGCGTGAGTCATCAATTACTTGCAAGAAACCACACGCACTCCTCTATCAGTGCGTAATGTCCCGCATATTTGAAGAGAACAACATTGCTTCTCCTGTCTCGTTAATGCAATAGTCACGTATGGTTATATTGTACTTCGGCACTTGCTGCACACATGCTGCATTGTTAGCTGACTTTGCGGTTTACCGCTTTCGACAGCGTTAACACCGGACCCAGTTGCTCCCTGTTAGAATACAATTGCAACCACAGCCAGCACATACTAACGTAACTCGTAGCCCAGAGAACTCTAGTCGATGCGTATTTTTTGCGCTTATTGCTAACTTGCGCTGAGCCGTGTGGTATAAAATTGCAATCATCTAGCAGATATCTTAGTAAATCTTTGATCTAGTGGCACATCTAGTGTAAGGAACAGCAAAACCAGAACTGGCCCAGCACACGATTATGATCTGCTTAGTACACTTGTGCTGAAAGCATTTCTGGTTCCGAGCCTAATAGATAGTTGTCTGACGAAGTCGTGCTTATAGTAGGTGAGAGGAGGTAATGGACTCGCCATCTTGACATGAGACAATCTGTGAAGAAAAAAGACAAGTATGCTGACGCAGAACACTACGTAGCATGTTTTAGTCCCGAGCTCGACATGTCAAAGACAGAGTAGTATAGTCAAAAAATCGTAATGATGTAACACATCCAAACAATGGCCAGAACGACCTCGCCGGCCCCCAGCTCCAAGTCCATCGATTGATCAGCAAGATGACCATGAGAATGTATCAACTTCTGGTACAGGATCTCGGTGCAACGTAGAGTCCACCAGATAGCAGGTAGGGTGGACAGAGCACGAGAAAGTAACATAGGCATGTGCCATCTCGGGTCGACGCCCAGCTTCAAAGCTGCACCGGGATGTGATCTAAGTACCGTGAGTCTTTGCAAGACGATACAGTCGGCCAGGTCAGAGCTAGTGACATGGCTGGGAAAGGAGAGAGGTTTGAGTATGGAGGCAGCCAGAAGGATCGAAGTTACGGCATGTGCTGCCGCATCACACAAGGTCTTCGAAACTCTATCTCAATTCGAAGCTGAGAGCTGAGAGAGGAATGGAAGGTAGTGAAAAACACGGAAGCAGAGCGCGCTCTGAGTGTGATCGCTGGTGAATTTTGATCCGAATCCGAGAATGAAGAGAGGACGAGAAACGCCATGACGAAAGGGGAGCACGCGACCTTAGGAAAACATGGAAGTCGGGAACGCAGGGCATCGGATCCAGGGTAGCGTAGCCGAAACGTACAGGAACTTGTCCCAAACGAGACATGCGTTCAACTCAATCTCGACTTTACACGAGCGGGTAGTTCCGGTACCAGAAGTGTTGCATCCCGACTTTGACGAACCTACAGTATGTGTATAGACCATCTTCACCACCCACACTCCTTGTCAAGCAATGGCTTGCCGCCTGCGTCGCCCTGTTGAGTGTCTGTACCGTTCAAGCTCACCATGGACCTCTGGTGCACGGCACTTTTCGCAAAATCCGCTCCTCCATGCGGCGTCGCGTGGGGCCGCGCCAGAGATGCGCCAGCAGAAACTGGCAAGCGCGCAGACGCAGAGGAAAGAAATGCAAGCAAAAGGAAAAGGACAAGCCGGACGATTGCCTAGTGATATTGGTCTCCTACCTCGTACGTCTCGCATCGCCCGCCTGTCAGCGGCCTCACATTAATCCTCTGTTCGTTACTTTAGTCACTTTTATCACGCCCACCAGCCACAATAGACCTTCACTCTTCAGCGATCCGAAAGGCCTATGGAAGATGGAAAGCACGCGACTCAAGACGCGGGTAAGGGACTTCGTGAGGTAGGTCAGTTTGCACCCGATTTCTTTGACGTTCCGCTTTGGTATCTGCACTACACACAAAGTGCCGTCGAGTAACATCCGGCATCCCAGTGTTCTTGCCTTCAAGTTCTTCATGAACGGAACATTCAAGCGCCCATGGATGAATTTGGAGCTCCGGAGACTCCCGTCCATAGCCACGGCAATGCAACGACAGATGTACACAGCTTTCGCAGACGGCGACATCGAGACTCTCCGTCTCATTTGCGCTGACGGTCTTCTTACTTCCTTCCGCGCCCGCCTTGGAAACCGGCCGGCGTCTCAGCGCTTTCGATGGACACTCCACAACCACACCTCCCGTCCGCGAGTCATAAGTCACAAAGCTGTAATGCTGCCGGCATCGCTTGGTGGTGGTAAGGCAGCTGTAAGGCAGGTGGTCGTTAGGATAAAAAGCCGGCAAAGTCTGGTGAGGATACAAAAAGTCAGACAGAAGGACGGCTCGATGGTAGAGAAGCTGGCGGGGCCAGAAGAGCCGAAGGAAGTCACCGAGAACGTTCTGATTCAGAAGCAAACGTGGAACGGAAAGGAGGGGCCGTGGATCGTATGGGGAACCGTAGAGGAGACTACATCAGAGAGGTGGCAAACTGAGCTTGAGAAGGCTCAGGCGTTAGGCATGTAGCATTGCAGTCCTTGTTTCAAATTCGCGACTCTGGTAGATAGCCTGTATTGACATAGTAACGAAGTCTGAAATACGCACCAAAATCTCTGACCTAAAAGACTTCGCTTTACGCAGACTTTGTAGTATTGCGCATTCGATTCCTGGATGTTAGGGAATCCACAATCAGGTCGTTCCACAAGATCATCTGTCGACACAAGTTACCTTAGACTATGAAGGGCGCAAGTGATAGGGTACAAGAAGTCCGCTGGACCTCAACAATGACAACCTCCACGAAGTGGACCAATGGGAAGGCATGCTAGGTACCAGAAGTCTCCGCCGGTCAGCGAGGTCTTCCGCAGACAACACTCCGACATAAGACAGCCGTATCAGCTCCAGCTTCAAGCTGTATTCTATTCGATACTAGAAGTACGACATGTGCAAATTGAAATTTGAGCAGTGGTCGATGTTGAGTTGCCATAGCTATAAAGCTGTAACAAACCACCAGCAACCCGGAGTGCCTGGCCAGCAAGCTGTAAATATTTACCAGCGTCTGTCGGGCCCCTCGTTGCCGCGGCACGCGCGGATATCGTGACAACGTGCAACGTGACGAAACGTCGTCCTTGGATCAACCTTGGAGACCGTACATGTTTGGAGAAAGATATTCCAAAATTGTAGGCTGTCAGTTAATGTCAATGGCTGCACACTTTGTCTTCAACGTTCAGGCTTAGCAATGGTGCCGCCGTACTACTTTTTGGCTGTCTACCTCTTCGGAGGCATCACACTCCTTCCACTACTAATCTGCGTGGTCCTATGCCATGCATGGTTGACACTTCCCAATCGTACTCTTGGGTCCACGAGTTCTGCCGAGACAAACTTGAGTTCGACAGGTCACGATGAGTGTTCAAAAAACAATATCAATCCGTCCCGAGACCATCTTGGAGAGCGTTCCCACGAGCCTGACGTCGCCGCAGGATACTTCGCTGTGTGTCGGGAGTATGTGCCTGGCGGTGTCAACGGGAAGCCCCCGGAGCGTACGACGCCTGCAGGTGTAGTTGTTGCTGCTGAGAGTCCAAGCGTTTATCAGAGCATGTACCGGAGCATATTCGACAGAAACAAGACTCAGTCACTGACATTGGAGGGTGGGAGAACTCATGGGAGACCAACCAGACGTGCCCGAAACGTGTTCTATGTGGTGCTGAGGTTAGCTCGACACTTCCTCGACTCATGGTTGTACCCGGCTGACCGACACAGGCACGGACATTTGATGCTTTACGATGACATAGAGCAACTTGAAGTGCGACACGTTGTCTCACTCGCGCACCATAATGTGGATGTTTATGCTGGTGGAGAGCGCATACCAGAAGGGGAGCTGTGGATCAAGAGGAATTGTATACGGCTCGTGCGGAAGAATACAGCCGAAGACATTCCACCAGAGTCTAGGCCATTCTTCATCTTCTCAGACAGTTGCACTGAGAAGGAAGACTTCTATCATGCTTTGTTGCAAAACCAAGAAACCAGACATCATTCCATCTGCAACCCCCCACTGCCTTTGCATTTCGAGTCAGCGCACATCATAAAATTGGTCCAGCAGCTACATGCATCCGAAGAAACCCTTCAGACGCGATGGCTCAACGCAGTCATTGGCAGAATGTTTTTGGCTCTCTACAAGACCTCCGAGGTCGAGGAGTACATCCGCACCAAGATTACCAAGAAGATAGCTCGAGTATCGAAGCCCGCGTTTCTGACCAGTATCAAGATACAGAACGTCAATCTTGGAGATAGTGCACCGCTGATCACCAATCCGAAGCTGAAAGAACTAACCGTCGATGGTGCTCTTACAGTGGAAGCTGACATTAGATACGATGGCAACTTCAGGCTCGAGATAGCGGCCGTGGCTCGCATCGACCTCGGTTCACGCTTCAAAGCCCGAGAAGTCAACCTCGTCCTAGCAGGGATCTTCAAGAAGCTCGAAGGGCATGTTTTGCTACGTGCCAAACCCCCGCCTAGCAACAGGTTGTGGATTTCTTTCGAAACCATGCCGAACATGGAGATGTCGATCGAGCCGATTGTCAGTTCTCGTCAGATCACATATGGGATCATACTGCGTGCCATCGAGAGCAGGATACGAGAAGTTATTGGAGAGACTGTAGTTCTGCCGAATTGGGACGATATTCCTTTCCTCGATACCACATCGCAGCGCTTCAGAGGGGGCATATGGGAGGAGGACACGAAAGACTCGGCATTCTCTGAGCAAGCAACGATGGCACATGAACAACCTCCAGCGGCTCCTATTGATAGAGAGGCGGATGTCCCGAAACCGCAGAGCTCGGTCATTGCACCCAGTGCGTTGGGTAAAGCTAGTAGTATGCCTTCGCTTCTCGACACACCCCCTCCGGGATTGAGAGCTCGAAAGTTGGCTATGTCAAATACTATATCGGACAACTCTGCGGATAAGACGGACTTGCATGGCCAAGCAGCTCCGGAGAAGCCAAAGGTCATGCGATCGCAATCGGTCGCGACAA
>NAJN01000681.1:0-18707 GCA_005059845.1 Cryomyces minteri | reverse complement strand
CCATGAGCACTCTCCAGAAGATGATGATTCCAACGATAGAGATGGACCGGGAGCTGGAGGCGAGAGCTTGAGCAACGGTAGCGAAGATGATGATGATCAATTCAAGCCCGTACATCCTCTTGCGACCGACGACATCAGCGAGGTAACCGAAACCGAGTTGACCGATGACGGTGCCACCGGATGTTGCGACCTTGATGGCCGTGTCGGCAGAGGTAGGGATGCTTCCACGCTTGGTGGCGGCGGTTTGCCAGTAGACGACACCCAACATGGACGTTACGAGACCAATGGCGAAGATGTCGTAGGCGTCGGTGAAGAAACCGATGCCGGCAACGACGACGGCGCGCACATGGTACCAGCCGAAGGGGGCCTTGTCGATTTCGGCGAGGGCGAGACGACGACGCTCGTTGGGGTCGGCGATGTGGGCGTAGTCGTTGTGGAAGTTGTGGAAGGCGGCATTACCGCCCGCTGTTCGAGTCGCCATTGGGGGAGGGTGGCCGACAACAAGCTTTGTCGAAGAGCGGGGACAAGAGTATTGGCGACGCGGGTCAAGGAACAAGTGTCTTGGGTGTGTGAAGGCCAAGCAAGGACGAGGAAGAGGGAGCTGCTTGGGGGTTATATTGTGGTACCTCCGCCCATCTCGCTGCTTAGCTCGGGCTGGGCCAGCGCGGTTGAGATGCGAAGTTTTGGATCCAATCAGCCGCGTCGTTGGAGCACATGGTAGGAGTGCCAAGGCGCCTCGAAGGCAGATTTTTAACGGTCTCCCTACTTTCGGCGCTATACAGCGCTGTCCCCGAAGCGAAGCACCTCACACCTCCCACCTCCACAGCCGTCCTCGTCAACTTCGCCCGTGACAGCGACGGTGTTGCAGGCGAATGTGGATGAACGGCTGGGCTTGGATCTCAATGAACCCCTCGTCGCCGGCACACATCTGCGGGCGCATCACACAATTGCACACACGTCCCGCATCTCCGCGCGATGTCTGTCCTTCACTGCCACACGCCAGATCGGAAGGTGGCAGCAGACAGCAGTGATCAACGCCTTCACCCGCCGAGCGTGCTCTTTGGTCGTCTCGTATCCAAAAGCGGAGAAACGTGCCTCGACATCATCAAGCTTCCGGGGCCTCGAAGACGTTTCTTATTTCCAACGATCGATGCCGCCATCACTAACAGATGTCTTGGAACATCTCGGCGCAGTAGCGCGACAGCCGAAGCTTGCATTGGCATCTCATGGCATCTCTAGCTGCTCGGAACAAACTCCATGGATCTCACGCAACACGCCACACGCAACGCGCAACATGCAACCCTGTGTTATGCGACTTTCTTGTCAAACGGCTGCAACAATGCCTCCTTTGGCCTTGCACAGAGAACGCCTCGACGCGCGAGGGTCGTAACCACAGAAGTCAGCCCCGACAGAACGATAACGTCGCCTCCCCGGGGCGAGTCTCTCATTTTTCATGTGGCCATCCTTGGCGAGGAAGCGAAAGATGTCGTCCAGGACGACCAATCAGGTGTCGAGACTCTGGAACGTGAACCGCCAAGTTGCTATGCGTTACCGCAGGGGTCGGGCGGGACCTGTCCGCCGGGAAGCCGATCCAAAGCCGTGGGCTAGGTAATGACACGGGCCTCCCCAACTTCATCACAGACATCCACGTCCACACTGTCGCGACTCGACTGGCCCTCCAAACCTAGGGTACTGCAGCAGGGTCGTGATGGATCGTTTTGGGGATAGACAGAGAACGAAGAACGGGTGCGGAACAGAAACGTGCTTCGGACCCTCGCCCGCAGGATCGAAGAAAGATGCATGGAACAGACTTCCCATACAGAGACTGCCTTCCACTCTTCTAGCACCAAGCCTTCCGTCAGGCGACTGGGGTCGCGCGTGGTGTTGTGTTATATTGCGCCGATGAGACCGACAGATGGAGGGGTCGACTGACAGCACGTAACGGCTGATGAGCTGCAAATCAAACTTGACATCTGGCCTTCAACAAGAGGGTGGACCAGCAGTTGAACGGCGACGACGTTCAAATGAAGGTGACGGTCGAGTGACATGCCGGCGACGCCTGATAGCACGTAAGTTCAACCCACTTCGTTCCCACCAATCCGGTCATCCCTTCGTCCTCGTACATACAAATCACAAGCGCCTTTTGTCGCATTGGTTCGGCATCAGTAGTCATTCCCCTCGCCACGCTCAAACTCATTCGTTCGCACACTTGATACTACTTCTCCGCATTCGTCCTCGCGCTCGCTTCGGCGGTCAATTTCAGCGCTCGCGGCGCGTCTTCTTTCGGCATGTACAACTCGACGAACTGCAGGAGTGACGGGTTAGCTTCTGATGTCCAGACGCAGACATCCACAAGAGCTTGAAAATGTTGCTTACCTGCAAGAACGGCGCGGTCGCAAACTCCTCATCCTTGAACAGCGTCTCGACCTCCTTCTTCGTCTTGACCTGATACGTCCTGGCCGTCTTGCCCTCCTCGCCACCAAACACGGCAACGAGGTCCTTGTACTTCCACTCCTGCACATCGTTGTACGTAGCATCCATGCCGTGGATGAAGCGCTCGATGGTGTAACCCTCGTTGCAGATGACGAAGATGATGGGGTTGAGTTTCTGGCGGATCATGGTGCTGACCTCCTGTGCGGTGAGCTGGAAGCTGCCGTCGCCGGTGAAGAGGATGGTACGCTTGATGCCCATCTCCTTGGCCGCGAGCGCCACGCCCTGGCACGACCCCGTTGCATATCCGATGCTGCCCCAGAGCACCTGGCTGACGGCCGTCACGTCGGCGGGGAAGCGCGTCTCCCAGATGCCAAAGTTGGCCGTGCCTGTCTCGGTGATGACAATGTCTTTGGGCTGCAGCCATTGGCCCATGGTTGGCCAAAACCACGCTTGCGTGATGGTCTCCGAAGACGACTCCTCTTCGGCACTGGGCACCTTGTTGGTTGGCTTTGGCCCGTCCTCGATGTTAAGCCTGCCCATTTTGGCGATGACTTTCTGCAGCACGCCGTTCATGCGCACGTTCGGGTATTCGGAGAACTTGACGCGGGTGTAGGTGCTGTGAAAGTCGATCGTGGAAAGTTGTGAGACGCGGTATGAGAAGCCTGGGATCGACAAGGTCAGTGCAGGGCAACTTCGCGGCCAGGCGTTGTTGTTTGGACTCACCGGCTGTGTTGAAATCCGACTTTATTGCGCCAATCGAGAGAACGAGATCGCTGGACTCGACGCGTTCCCTGACGCCATCATTCGACCCATCGCCAGCATAAACTCCACCGTAGTTTGGCAATGTTTCGTTGATCGCGCCTTTGCCCATTGGTGTCACGAACACAGGCATGCCCGATTTCTCAACCAGTTGATGTACCTCATTGAGCACTCTGTGTCTTATGGCGCAGGCGTCTACGAGAACAACGGGGTTCTTGGCAGCGTGGAGATATTTCAGAACAACATCGACCTATAGCAGGAGGTGTCAGTACATACCACTTGCAGACTCTGCTCGTCTTTACGTACCACGTAGTCCTCTTTCTCTTCGTTGTTCGGAGGAAACTTCAAGTCAATGGGCGTTTTCAACCTCTCTCCCTCGATTTTCTTTTGCACCATATCCGTCGGCAACGCGAGGTACACAGGCCGTGATTGTATGTAGCACTCCCTAATCGCATTGTCGATCAGGGTCGCTGCCATGTGTGGATCGTTCAGCAACGACACCACACAGGAGACGCTCCGAGACATGTTCGAGAAGACGTTGAAGTCGCCATTGCCGAGGGTGTGATGAAGCAGCTGACCGTCGGCTTGAGAGATGGTGGACGGTGTTCCAACAATGTGGACGATGGGAACGTATTCGGAGAAGGCGCCGGCGACAGCGTTGATGGCTGATAGCTCACCAACTCCGAAGGTTGTGACGAGGGCAGAGATGCCCTTGATGCGTGCGTAGCCATCGGCAGCATAGCCTGTTCAATCAGGAAAGCGTCAGTCCATGTCACCAAGCTGAGGTACTGTCTCTCGCAGATGGTGCTCTCGAGAAGCTACCCACTCACCTGCGTTGAGCTCGTTCACATTGCCCACCCAGTTCAGTCCCGCCTTCGGTATGTAGTCCAAAGCGACGAGATTGTAGTCCCCGGGGAGGCCGTGAACAGATCTCACTCCCACTTCATGGAGTCGGCGGAAGAGGTACTCGGCGACATCGACAGGTTGCTTTAGCTCGGCGGTTCTGATGTCAGAAGCCGCACTGGTCGCCATGGCGTCTTGGATGCGGCAGCAGGAAGGGAGATGCGCGTGCGGGGAATTGGGCGGAGGTGTTGTATAGAGATCCTGAAAGATAGAGAATCTCCAGAGCGCTCTGTGACAAAAGCCCGGAGTCGCTCCTGGTGTATATATAGATATACATGGCTGCGGCATTTGGCGGATGTCACCGCATCCTCACTTCATCCCAGCGTCTCTGTACCTGCAGGTGTCGCCGGTTTATGCCAGCTCTTTGTAGCCATCAACAACGTAGCGGTCGATAGGCAGAGAGGAGGCGGTGCCCAACAAGCTGATCAGGCTTGCTCCATTGCCCTGAACACCCCTCGAGAGCGTGCCAAGCAATGATGAGGTGTGAGCGGGCTCCTGTCGAACCCCCACGAAACTTGTCGGGAGCCAGGGGAAGCTAAAGTGGCAGCCCGAGCGCGGCGGAGCTCACCTGCAGTCCATTGTCTGACGCACTCATACCGGTACAACCACGACGGCGCATTGCCTGGAGCGTACTGTCGCAGCTGCAGGACAGCTGGAGGAGTCTTTGGGTGTTCGAGTCTTTGGGTATTCGGAGCTTGGGCTGCGCGGGTCCTGGACGCCCCGAGAACCCTCCAACAGACCGCACGAACCTCAGTCCACTGCCGGCTTCCATCGTCTCCCCACGACAGCGGCCATTGCTATCGAGCATCAGAACCTCCATTGCGCTCCATTCAGCTGGAGCATCGCCGCCTAGCTTCTCCTCTCCATCGAACTGTTCTGTCCTCAGCGCCCTACCCGGTTCTGCAACTGAGGGAGATCGACGGCATTAGCGCCTGGGTGCGAGCTGATTGCGCCCCAAGCTCCCATCGCAACTTGGAATATACAGGCGATGAAGGGATGAGACATGCACGGTGGGCACCTTACCTTCGACACATGAAGAGACGCTGCTACATTGGAACATGACTGCTCATGCACGACAACGCTCAGGCTCCACCAGGTCCAACGCCTCCGAGTTCGAGAACGGGCACACTGCGACGCCGCCTCCATCCCTTCGCGGTACCACCCATCCATCACTGAGTGTACCTGCCGGACTGGTCTTGAACGACGTACCCAGCTTCAACGACCAATCGTCACTTCTGATACCCTCCCTCGGAAACGGGTCGCCATACCCTACCATATCAGCTGCGAGTTCTCTGTACTCGACCAGTCCGAGACCAAGAGCGCATACCTTTGCGGATCCGAATCTACTACAGCAGCAGCAACAGAACAGCTACCGTAGGGGCACACCATCCACCCCTTCTTCAGCCATGCATTCGGGCTATCAACCCGGTCAGCGCCATGTGTCCGCCGCGCAAGCAGAGCAATCGGCGCGACAGCAGTACGTCCCTCCACCTCCGCCACCGACCTCTTCCACACCTGGTCCTCAAGGTATGCAGTTGCCGCCTCCACCACCGCGGCCCATGCAAATGTCCAATACGCCGCATAACATGTTGCCTCCTCCACCAGGAACCTCTTACGGCGGCTGGCCTCAGCAAGGCTGGAATAGGCAACCCAACTTCCCCCCACCTCCATCGATGGCGCATGCGACCTACAACCCCAATGCCTACCAGGGCTATTACGCAACGCCAGCACCCCCGGCTGACCAGCCCCTCACCTCCGCCACCTACATACCTGGTGGAGAATCCTTCGGCCCCGGGGTTGGCATACCACCGTTGGACTCTTTCAGTACATCTCTACATACGCCAGCTAGACCCTATCCACCAGAACCGCAGCATAGTTTCTATCGAGGAGACAGTGGCGACTTCTCAGCGACCACGGATGGCTCGAGGAACTCGGCGAGTACCGGGTATACAAACAATACTAGCAATCCGGGCCAAGGTGACGAAAACAAGTGGTCCAACACGAATCAATTTCATTACCAAAATCAACCCCATAATATCTCGCAGACATCCACAGGCAGGCAGCATTTGCCTCTAGCGAACCACGCCCAGATACAGGCACCATCTGCAGCTCCGACAGCTACTGCGATGACCTCGCAAAACCAAGTCACTGGACATCACTACGCCGGCAGTAGTTCAGGAGAAACACCCGTCTCGCCAAACGGCCCCGGAATTCTATGGCCTATTGATCGGGTGCTGATATGGCTTGCCGCGCATTCGTTCTCAAATGACTGGCAAGAGGCTTTCAAAAACTTGAACATCCACGGATCTCAATTTTTGGAAATTGGACGTGTGCTCCCCGGAGGAAAGCCAAACGTCGTTATGATGCATTCGGTCATTTATCCGCAGCTAGCACGAGAGTGTACCGCAAGTGGCAGTGGATGGGATCAAGCGCGGGAAAGAGAAGAAGGCAAAAGACTGCGCAGACTAGTTCGCAAGATCGTCGAAGATGGCGGTAGCAGTGGTGCCAGCAGTGCGACTAGCTTCCAAGCTCGTCCAAAAGACCGAGGGTCGTCGCAGTTCCCTCCAAGTGCAGGCGCGGAAGGTAACGTAGAGACATCGCCAAGCCTCAGTCGTCAAGATGTCCTGTTGCCAACCCCTACGACAGCCGGTGCTGGCGAGGACAGCCCTGGATTGCAGATGCCACATGCTCTTGGGTCTCCAATCGGTGGTATTGCTCATCGCCGATTCTCGGGTCAAATGCCGATTGCTTTGGATCCGTTTGGAAACGTCCCTAAGCATGATGTGTCAGACAACAATGGGCGCAGCGCCTACGCTTCTAGTGCTCTCAGAGAAGTAGCGGATGGGCATGTTCCCAGACGACACAGTCCAACCACTTCTGGAGATCACAGTGTTAGCAGCCCGTATGGTGGTGCGCCACATCGCGATAATGCTGTACGACATGCGTACGAGGCGAGCCCGCAACACAGTCCTGGCCCGCAGCACACTCGTCCACTGTACCCAATTGGAAGCGGGAACACCTCTGCTACTTCCCAACACAGATACTACAGTCATCAAAGGGGCAACGGTTCCGAAACGAACATTGCGCTTCATGGCCCCAACGCTCAAAGTAGTATGAGCAGACTCAATGCTGGGGCGAGCGCAGCCTCTACAGAGAGCGGCGATTCGCACAAAGCTCAAGACACAAGACGACGGAACGCTCAGGAAGGATCTCGGCCCCCTCCCATGGACACCTCTGGCCGATCGAGCAGCATTGATACGCCCGTAAGCGCCAAAGAACATAAAGGTTTCCTCAACAAGTTTATGAGAAGGGATAGAAAGAAGGACGAATCATCACATCCATCCCCTGAGGAGTCGAACCTCGAATCACCCGACAGTCCAATCAGTCACCGACATCTTCCTCCGAACGCGCCGTTAGCCAAATCAGCGATGAACTCGAGCGAGACTTCGTTGGATCGGCCACCATCTCGAAAGTCTATCCAGGTGGATCACGAGAAGCCACTGCCTCCTATTTTGCACGGCAGGCCAGCTCCTCGAGATGATGATCGGAAGTTCATCTTCGTCACGCCTGACTGCTGGAACTACAGGCTGGTTGACATAACCGACGTTGGTACAGCTGCAGCAATGCGGAATTTGATCTGCTACCACCTCGGTGTGCCCGACGGACCAGACGTCACGATTCATTATACATCCCCTGGGCAAGTGGCACACGACGAGCCCCTCTCCGATTCTCTGTTGATGTCTGCGCGACAACGGATCGCAGACACAGCAGGAAGCCTCAAGGTGTTCGTCAGAACTCCGGCGCTCATGCCCGAATCGGCCAGCCTTGGTGTGTTTCCACAGAGTGCGATGTCTTCTCCTTTCGGACGAGCATCGTTCTCCGGCAAACCTCTGGATGAAGCTACTTATTCGCGCTTGACTTCTGAATTGCATGCCCATCGCATTGATTCGCCAGGTTTGAGGTCTGGAGAGTCCACCCTAGTGCCAGACAAACCAAAGAGCATGCAGAATCTGCAAAAGAGTGGCGTTGTACCCATGGATGTCACGGAGTCACGATTTGGTAAAAATGACCAGGGTAAAAATGCTTATTCTGACATGACAGAGGGAGAGCGAAAAGCACTCCTCGAAGCCAAAGCAGATGAGCACCGTCGTGAGACTGATCGCAAACAGAAAGCGCTTCTTGATGACCAGCAGCAAAGGCTACGGAGGGAGCCATCAAGTGGGAAGGTAATTGACTATAGTATAAGACGAGAGCGACTTATAGATTTCGACGATCCGCGTAAATCGCCCTACGAGGGCAAAAGACTCTCTGACGGCTTGAAGATGGAACCTTTGGTTCCGCTTAGGAAACCTCCCCCAGTTCCAGTGGAACCAAATCCGACGCTGATGACGGCAAACTCGCTCAGTAGGAAAACGGGACCCAAGACTCGAACATCCTGGGGCGATCAGAGTGATAGTTCCCAGAAGAGGAAGTCAGGCGAATACGTACAGGACACACCAGACCGAGGCCGACGAAAGGGTCCATCAAACAACTCAGGTAGCAGCCCAAATATTGGCGTGGCTCTGGCTGGAGTCGGAAAGATGAGTGGTTACTTCGCAGCGCCTACGAAGCCTTTACCGGCAAACTCGAGTGCCAATCCTCCTTCAGAAGCCATGACGCCACATGAGCAGGCGACCAAAGCCCAACGCGCAATGGCTGGGGTAGATTTTGGATGGACTGGGTCAGCGCGGAACAGCCCAGGTGGGTCCCCTCGAAGTCCTTACACAATGAGCAAGGGTAATGTACCGTTCAAAATTCCTGATTACATCGAAGACGTACCCGAAGATGTGGTGCTTGACCCTGCAAGACCCACCCTCACCATACAAACCCCAACGTCCAATCCTGCGATAGCAAAGCTCAAGGAGGCGGGAGACTTTGCAAAGAGTCCAGACGTCAGTCCCAATACCGCACATCCCCGAGCTCCACAAGGAACTACGGCCTTAAATTTGACGTGCGAGACGCACCCGTCATGTTCGCGAGTTCGCCGGCACTCGCGTCGCAGGACGACGATGATGATTCGGATGATGGACTCTTTGCAATGCCACTTGCCAACAAGAAGACCAGCCAGAAGACCAACCAGAAGACCAGCCAGAGGTCTGCGCCGACTCAGTCTCCACGAGTGAACCCACGCGTTAGGGAACAAATGATTGGTGAATTGACCTCTCGAAGTCCTCGACCCTCCCTCACTCTCAAGACGTCGAAGCCACAAGTAGCCTTTGAGTCGCCACCAAAGTCCATCACTCCAGCTCAAATCAGCTCCACTGAAGAGGACTCGGGCTACGCTGGCCAAGGATATCGTCAAGTAGAGCGTACCGTACCGCAGTCAGCCGCCTCAGCCTCGTGGTCAGCAGAATCACCTGACGAGAACTCAAAGTTTCTCCGTAGAGAGAGCTTCGCTTCAGATGTGTGGGCAAACAGGCCGCCTGCCGAAGCGCTTGTTGAGCATCTCGATGAGTTCTTCCCGAACGTTGATCTCGACCAGCCGATGTTAGAGGAGCAAGCAAGCGACGACATCCAGGCCAGCCCCGTGTCAAACACAGACCGAGACTTGCTATCGACCAACGACCCATCTCTCGGAACCAGCCGGTCCACCACTCCCATGTCGAGTGCGGACGAGAACGACACACTTGGTTCGGATCAGAGCACGCTGAAGCGAGGCGACACGGTTCAGTCAATCGCCCAACGCAACCTCAGGAAGTCTGGCGGTCTCGGCCGTACAAAGTCCATCCGTGAGGTCGTCAAAGGTGCCTACCAGCTGCCCGTCCAAGCGGGTTCGCAGGGGTCTCTGCACAAGTCTCGTCCACCGTCGGCTTTGGGAAACGTAGGCCGAGCAGGAGCAGGACAGAATCGCCTGGACACCCTCAAACAAGGAGGCGTCGAACGTCGTAGGAGCACGAAGATGTTTGGTGCCAAAATCGAGCAGATCAAACCTCCCCGTGGCAGCCGACTCATCCAATTAGACACCATCCCGCAAGACACGCTCCCCAGCCAAACCGCGCAAGGCCAGCAGCAGCCCCAGAGACAAGCGACCTTCAAGTGGATGAAAGGCCAACTGATCGGCAAAGGCACCTTCGGCCGCGTGTATCTAGGCATGAACACCACAACCGGCGAACTCCTCGCCGTGAAGCAAGTCGAAGTCAACCCAAAGACCGCCGGTACCGACAAGGATAAGATCCGGGAGATGGTCAAAGCGCTCGACCAGGAAATCGACACGATGCAGCATCTCGACCACGTGAACATCGTGCAGTACCTCGGATGCGAGCGGAAAGAGTACTCGATCTCCATCTTCCTCGAGTACATATCCGGTGGGTCCGTCGGCTCCTGTCTGCGCAAGCACGGCAAGTTCGAAGAATGCGTCGTCTCGTCCCTAACGCGGCAAACTCTCGGCGGCCTGGCCTACCTGCACCGCGAAGGCATCTTGCACCGCGATCTGAAGGCCGACAACATCTTGCTGGACCTGGACGGCACATGCAAGATCAGCGACTTCGGCATCAGCAAGAAGACGGACGATATCTATGGCAACGACAAGAGCAACAGCATGCAGGGCAGTGTGTTCTGGATGGCTCCCGAGGTCATCAGAGGAGGTAGTTTGGGCGGCGGCGATGGTGCTCAGGGGTACAGCGCCAAAGTCGATATCTGGAGCTTGGGCTGTGTGGTGCTGGAGATGTTTGCGGGCAGGCGGCCATGGAGTAAGGAGGAGGCTATTGTGAGTACCCACCCAACCAACCCATCGCTCACCCTCTCCCATCCATCCGGCTTCAGTTATGTGGCTGCCAGCGTTATAACTACATGCACTGACAGTGTTCGGCAACCCACAGGGCACCATCTACAAACTCGGCAGCCTCAATCAAGCCCCTCCCATCCCAGACGACGTCGCCAGCAGCATCGGCCCCGCCGCAGTCAGCTTCATGTACGACTGCTTCACCATGTGAGTCAGCCCCTCCTCCACCTTCCAGTCCATCCCATGCATCCTCCTTACCAACCGAGTCAAACACCGTCTTGCACTGTCGGCGTGTACGCGTATACTGCAAAGAGTACTGACCAGGATCTGCGATGTCGCAGTGATCCGGCCGACCGCCCAACGGCCGAAACGCTCCTGCGCGCTCCCTTCTGCTTCTCGGATCCGCACTACAACTTTCTGGACACGGAGCTATACGCCAATCTCCGCGGCGCCTTCTGAGCTCATGCTGCCGGCCCACCATCCCCATCAGTGGACAGGGCGCTCTCGGGCGGCTGAGACGGAAGGAGTGGGGAGAGGGGGGCCCGTTGCCGTGCAGGTATCTGCGTTTGCATCTGCGTTTGCGTTTGCGCCTACGTCGCCGTTCGGGGCGTTAGTTTCCCCCCTCCTTTGTCTTTCTTCCGTTTGCTGTTTGTTCCTGTGAGCTAGCGTGCGAGTCGAGCGGGAGCGAGTATACCCAGGCGTGTTTCCAGTCGGCGTCCAAAGTGCGTGACGGGAGTTGTTGGTTTCATTGGTTCCTTGTACGGGCAGGATTGGAGACGGAAGGGTTTCGCAGCGCCGCATATCGGGATCGGCAGGGGCGGAAGGGTTGGGTGTGTAGGATATTGTAGGGATACGCCACCATGGCCTCGGCCGTAGGTAGTGTACCTGCACAATGTACGAGGATGACGGCAGAGACTGGTTGATGGCGTGGGCTACTGTGCAGAAGATACCGTTGGGTGTTGCAGCTCCGGCCTGTTGGTTGATTGACTGATACGTTGGTGACGAGCAGGGAGAGTCGATGTGGAGAACGACCATATTCTCCACTACCTGCTACTGGAGATGGTACGGGATCCGAAGCCCACTCTCGCACACGGTTCCAACCCCCCGCCCTTATCCCAAGTAGAACGGTCTGCCCGCAATGCCAGAAAGCCAGAAAGCCAGGAAGGAAGAAAGAGAGAAGGAAAGAAAGAAACCCGTGGACCAAAATCGTCGGAGTACAGTCACTTGGTTGCGCTCACACGACGCGCTTGTGGTAATCCATAATGTCCAATAACGCGACCTGTCGCCCCGTGCTATAGCCGAGGCAGACCTACGAAGCGACGCACGTCGACTTGTTGGTGTCGCAGGTGATGGTCATGCCAGGGGTGATGTCCGCGACGTCGAGCGAGAACTGGACGAAGCCGTTCCCTAGGGTGACGAGCAGTGTTAGCAGAAGGCTCGCTCCGTTGGTTTCGCGAGGGCGACAAATAGCAAAGACCGGAGGAGAAGCGACTCACCACCCTGGATGCCCACGCTAGCGTCGACGCCGTTGTTGCCGCAGCCGACGCTGATGTACTTGTACACAAACACGCCGGGCGCACCGGTGCTGTAGACGACCTGGAAGTGGTAGATCTCGGAGGGCACGCCGGCGCGGCCGAGCAGGTAGTCGTAGGTGACGGTCGTGCCGGCGGCGTTGAAGGAGTAGAAGATTCCCTGGTCGGGCGAGGCGCCGTACAGCTTCAGGTCGTCCCAGAAGGGGCAGGCTGTGTTGTTGGGGAGCGTGCTGGAGGGTAGCGCGACCGCTTGGTACACGGAGGAGCCCTGCATTATGGAGAGGAACTGTGATGAGGGTTAGTTGGGGTCGGGCGTGTTGGAACTGTGAGGAGAGGCAGTGAGGAGAGGGAACTAGGAGAAGGCGCGGGCTTACCCCGTTTGTTGAGGCATAGGTCTTGGTGTCTGAATTGCCGTACATCGTCATGGTGAAGGGGAGGTCGATCTCGCAGTAGCTGTCATCTTCGTCTGTGCCCGGAGGATCTCCAAATGAACATGGTGTTGGGCCACCGGATGCAGAAGAAGAGGTGGAAGACGAGCTTGTCGTAGTAGTCGTCGTGGTCACTTGCGCAGCGCTCGAAGTCGTAGTCGTGGTAGTGATTGTGGTCGTAGCTGGAGACGTGCTACTCCTCGTCGTTGTAGTGGTTGTCGTTGTCTGGACTTGAGCGATCGAAGAAATGCTTGAGGTAGGTGAAAGAGACGAGACAGAGCTGGCGCTTGATGCCGGAGTACTGGAGGTAGTTGTGGTCGTTTTGGTCGTTGCCGCGCTTCCTGCTGTTACGCGAATACCACCAACATAACCAGAAGCTGCCGTTACGAAAGTGCTGGCGCTGTGCTTCAGGTAGCAGTCTCCTGAACCTGTGCCATTGACGCCGCCAACGAACTCCCAGGCCCCACAGGTAGTGTCTGCGTCACAAACGGCGAAACAGCCATTGAAGCCTGTTGTGACCGCAATGTGGGTGTAGCTAGTGGCAGTGGTATCGCTACTACAGCCAATAACGTATGCAACCCCGGAGGGATCTGTGTAAGTCATACCATTGGCCGCTGGACACGATGGAGTTGAGGTTGCAGCTGCAGCCGAAGAAGAAGTCGTCGTGGTCGTTGTGTAGGACTGGACTGCAGCAGGAGAGCTGGACGTGGATGAGATTGAAGGACTTGAGATTGTGCTCGAGCTGCGGCTGGTGGTAGTTGTTGTAGTCGTCGTAGTGGGTGTCAGAATTACTGCAGCAGAACTTGAGCTAGAGCTCGAGCTGGGGGCAGAACTTGAGCTTGAGCTGGACTTGGACGTAGTAGTTGATGTCGTAGTTGGAATCGGTACAGAGCTCGAGCTCGAACTCGTGATCATGCTTGAAGACTGCATTACTGATGCAACTGCTGAGGAGATCGCACTCGAAGCACTCGGAGTCATTGCGGAACCCACGAAAGACGAAGACATGGAAGAGCTGGCGTTCCCGGCTGTTGACGTGGTTGGCGCTGTGGAAGCAATTGAAGACATGGCAGAGCTTGACATGGTAGCCATTGAAGAGCTAGGTATGCTGGAAGCTGGAGTCTGAACGATACCAGCAGTGAAGCCCGGCGCATTGTTCGAGCCAGTAACTGAACTGAAAAGAGTGCAGGTGGTACCGCTAAATGTGACGGCCATGCAGGTCGGTGTGACATCGCAGTCAGCCAAGCAAGCCTGGAAGGAAGGTTCTGTATCTCTTTCGGACAGAGCTCTCTTACGTGCACGTCCTGTATTGATGACGGTGCCAGTGTAGTTGGTGCTACCTTGGACTTGGTACGTAGCGCCATATGTATCAACATACGCGGTAGGGGATGTTGTCGAGCTTGAGACAGTGGTAAGAGCAGTGGCTGTTGATGTACTTGTTGCCGATGGGCTACAAACCCCATAGCCCGGATCGCAATTATCTGCACTACAGTACTGACTGGTAGATCCGCACAATCCATTGTGGCTGCAGCAAGCTCCGAAGATAGTGCCGGTGCAGGTGCCCGTGGTAGAAACGTTGGCAGCTCCAGGAGTACTTATGGGGGTCGGTGTTGCGTTCATACCGCTTGCCGTTCCCATGCTTGAAGCGGACATGAAGCTGCTTGAAGACGGCGCAATCAACGACCCTGAAGGATATTGATCTAGATTGCAAGTTCCGAAAGCGACTTGGCAACCAGCAGAGCAATACGCTTCAGAGCCACCACAGTATCCGTCCTTGCTACCTGCATTATGTTAGTCTGAGTCTCTCAAAGTACGAGACGTGGATAGTGCATACAGCAATCCCCAAAGTCCGAGCCTGCACAATCCTGGCCACTGCCAGCACCACAAGTTCCGTTTGTTGAGAGTGCAGTCGGCGACACAAAGCTACCGTCCCAGGTTGAACTTGGCGCAGTCGGCGGCGCAGAGTTGCCAGGCGCACTCCCAGGTATTGTCGGAGCCATCGTGGAGATGGGGGACGAAGTCATGGAAGTGTTGGCCGACGGTGTCGTACTGTTGGAGCTCAAACGATCAGGGCAGGAATCGACTGTAACGGTAAGCGATATGCTACACGACTATAATGGACTGACTCACCAGGATTGGCATAGATGTATATAGGACTCCAACCCCGGCGGGGTGTCATAGGCCCAATGAATTTGGCAAGAATCAATGCATTTTCCAAGAGCCCGGGGGGAAGTTTGTAGAACTGAGCCGTCCCGTTCGAGAAGTTCGAGTTTTTCCAACCAAGCATTGTACTGTTCACAAAGAAGGATGTTGATATGGGCCCAACGTCTTGAGAGACGGCAAAGGCCTGGTTCCTGATGCCATAGTTCGTCGAGGCGTAGAGACCGTCCAGTGTAGACAGTTGACCGTTGACTATCTGATACTGAGCAGCCTTCGAACAGTTCGTTGTGGTATTGCCGTTCGGCGTGAGCCATGATTGTGTCTGTACTTGGCGGCGGTGATACCAGCCTGAAGGATCCACTTGGCTGATCTCAAGCAGAAAGGGCTGGCCGCCGTTTGCTGCGGAGTCGGTCCATGGCGTAGGACTGACGATGACTGTTGACTGTGCGACTGTCGCAGAGTCTGGTGTTGTAGAAGAAGCACTACATGCACTTCTCGGGAGTCTCACAGTAATGATCTCGCCATTGGCGACGAAAGAGAGATGAAAGAGAGGCAAGATGAGCGAAGTAAGAAGAGGCAGCCGCATGTCTCTTCACGTCTATCTGATGGCAGAACTACAGGGAGGAGTCAAACGAGTGTGATAGATGTCGGAACTTTCGTACAGATGGAGATGTCCAAGGGACCAGAACGAGCGACCTGAAGCGCAAAGGAGTGACTGGAAGCTGCTTGTAACGACGGAGGAGAGTATGGAAGGTTGAGAACTTTGTCCATGTTTTCTGATGCTGGGAACATTGGAATGCAAAACAACGCTTGCCGCGTTCTGGAGACGCGCACCTGCCCCAGATCTAGCAATGGAATGCAGAGTACTTCAAGTCAGAGGAATGGCATCCTGCGTGCCTGAGCGCTCAACGGCGAGCTCCAACACAACGGAGAACTGGTTCCACCATGCAGCTGCCGCACGACTTCAGACTTCGAGCCTCCGTAACGAGCGTTGGGGCGACGAGCTACGGTCTGCTGTACGTGATGCAGCAGACTTCTGCGTGTAGACTCGGAGATACAGCGCCTGGCCTGGTTCATGTCGCAAGCATGTGCTAGACTCGTCCCTGATAGAAGATGTGGACATAGGCATCACGTGACTCTAGCAATTTTGGTGGACGGCTTGCTGGTTAGCGCAGGAAACACGCAGATGAAGGAAGACCAACAAATGTCCAGTTGCTCCTTGTCCTTCTTATGCTACTGAACCTCGACGTCGGGCCATCACTGTCTGATAGAAACTGCCCTAGATACTGCACACTTGACTCGTGCCGAACGTTTGAGTCCTGACGAGCGGAGACAATCAAAGGCCCCTTGGAGTCTGGTATGCAGAGCTTGCTCGTTTGCTGTACAATCGTGTCTATTCCCTTGGCCAAATCAAAAGAGTGCCTTCCCGTAGCCGCTCAAAGCAACAGCATTGCGCAAGAGTGCCTACCCTTGGAATGAAGCTCGCATGCACAGATCTATCCAGAAGACGAAAGAACGTGGACCCTCCCCTGAGAGTCGACATGCAGATGACCTAGTAATGCAATCCAACGAAGCTCACTCTTACAACAAGATCATTCCCGCACCAGCCATGGCAGCGCCAACAGCGTACACACCGAGCTGCAACATGCCAAAGTTGAAGGCAGGAACCGTGACGAGGCCTGCCGCGGCTTTGGAAGCCGTAGAGCTGGATCCTGAACCGGAGCCAGAGCCGGAGCCAGTGCCGCTTGGTGCGCTGGTGACGGTACCAGTACCCGCTGTCCCGGCCTGGCTGACCAACGCTCGGCATGCAGCATTCGGGCTTTGAGTAGCCTTCGTTGTGGCTGCACCGCCGAAGTCGCAAGCACTGGGGTTGTTGGTTTGGCCAGCTGCGTACTGGTTAAACGCAAAGGCGAGCTGCTCAGTGGCATTGCACACGCTGTAGGCACCAAAGTTCCCAAGCGTCGCATTGATGCCAGCGCAAGCGTTGCCGGGATAGCCACAGACGGTGCCGAACAACGTGCCGTAATCGTTAGTGCTGACCGATGACTTGACCACGCAGCTTAAGCCCTGGTACATACAGCTGCACAGTTGCGGGTTGGGCGACGGTGGAAGTGGTGATGCCGGGGCTCTCCAATCAGTTCCAGTGGGTGGGCAGCTCTGCGCCTGTGTGTTTGTTGGTGTGTACGACGCGCTGTTGACACCGCTTGGAGTGACCTTGGCGATCTGGCTGGAAAGGGCAGTGAAGTCGGGAAGCTTGCTAACGGAGGTATCACTGATGACTGATGCAAGACCTGCACACATGAGCCGGACCGTCTCGGCGAGTTCTAAATCAGAAGCACTTACCGAAGTTGTTGGCCTCTTGGAAGTACATGTACACAATACCGCCGGACCACACGGAGGTCATGTTTGGTCCGTACAGTGCGCCAACCTCGGTGAATTGACGAGGGATGGAGTGTTGCAGCCGTACTCCGCGAAGAACACCGGGACCGAGTAGTTTGCGAACTCCTGAGTACGAACGTCGTAGCCAGATTCGTGGAAGGAAGAATCTCCACACCACGAGTAGATGTTGTAGCCCCAGAAATCGATAGCCGTTGCAGGGTCACCGCAGTTGAAGTACTCAGCCAAGTTGACGCGAATAGATGCATCGTCGTTGGTGGCGTAACCGACGCCCATTGTCCGGTAGTTCTTCTGCTTGATGTACGCTTTTGTGTCCCGGACAGCAGCCTTGACGAACGCACTTGCGCCAGTGTTGTTCGCCTGGTTGGAGACTTCGTTGCCAGCAAAGAATCCCAGGACGTTCGTGTAGTTGGCTAGCGAGTCGACGACACTGGTGTAGCGCGCATACAGGTCATCGTTCCACGACGGGCTGTCTCTGTTGATGGATTGGCTGGGCTGTGAGAGATCCGCAATCAAGTAGATGCCGGCGTTTTGCAGCATCTGCATACACTTTGTATGGTCTTGTGTGGGGTCGATGGCATACACGCGGATCGTGTTGGTTTGCAGCTGTTGCAGCAGCGGAATGTCTCGAGCGCATGCGGTGGCGTTTGCGAGAGGATCGCTGTACTGAGTCTTCGCGGATGAGGAATTGGCGTTGATGATGTCTTGCTGGTAGGCAACTCCTTTCATAAAACTAGCGTGTCTCGTCAGCGATTGGAAAGATCGTCCACGTAGAGGGCGAAACTTACAACTGAGTGCCATTGGTCTTGTAGAAGAACTTGGATCCCTTGATGACAATGGGGTCAACGTCTGCTGCTACGACGGACGAGGCAAGCAGAGAGGCCGCAGCAATCGCGGTCGACGCGAAGCTGAACCCCTTCATGACGACTGTGGAGTGTAAAGGCGAGTGTTGACGGTGGTAAAGTTGTTGGTGTCAGACAGAAGGCCTCGTAAGTGTGTAGAGTATAGTACAGTCTCTGGCAGTGACGCGCCGTTAGAAAGTCAAGCAGCCGAGATAACGACTGTAAGGAAGTAGCTATTAGGGCAGGAGCTTGTGAGGTAGGAGAAATTGAAGATGGTGTTTTGGAGAAAGTGGTGAGTGAGGTAGGGACCACTGACGACCGGGGGTCACCAAGGGAATTGAAGACGCGAAGAGCTGGATTCCTCCCGAAGCGGCAAGGTGTGGACAATCGGCATGGAAGCATGGAATCGACGCGCAAGCACCTCACCAACATCAGTCACGGAAACAGCGGATGCGCAGTTCTCAGGCCAGTCGTCCTGTGCTCGATTGTCTGGGCT
>NAJN01000680.1:0-18708 GCA_005059845.1 Cryomyces minteri | reverse complement strand
AGGAATGCTCTTCGCTTCTGGGACAAGCTGTCCAAAAGATTGTCCACACCTGAGGCAAAGATTGCACCGGCAGTGGACGCACCGAGGCGATTCGAGCTTTTCGGGAAGAGGAACCCTACTGCTCAGAGCGCCGTGAGTACGGAAACTGCAGTAAAAGGGAAGGTACATCCTCAAACAAAGTGCACAAAGAAGTGCGCCAAGAAAGGCCACTGCCCTGCCAAACACGCCACAGGCCAACAGCGTGTCCATTAACCCCGCTACCGTCACCCCTTCGAACTGAGGGAAATACAGTGGATCATGCAAAGACGAGAGGAAGCTCCTCATTGGCGTTTATTTGTCTCCATACATGGTGTCATGGTGCTGGGGACTTGGAAAGGACACGCGGCGTCTATCGGTGTGAAGGAAGGGCACGAACGGAGCTGGTAGGTTTAGGTGAAGGAAGGCACTTGAACTGAGCTTGGGGAGTTATGCGGCGAATGGCATCATGACTGATTCGATTGTATGCGCTCGACAATCTGCAGCGTAGAGAGATGTTCGGGTAATCTACGTACAAGATTGATTCCCCTCTCGCTGTGAGGTGTGGTATAGTGATCATCATGCACTGCTGAGGTTTGGTGGAGTGTCGTTTCTATTTGCATCGAATCTGCCTGCTTGTGCTGTCCGCGAACCTCGATTGGTAGAACGAACGCAACTCCACGACTGATACCTCCGGCTATTGCGAGTGATGCCCTTTTGAATTACGCTTACGATGCAATAACGAAATAGCAATTCGACTCAGATCACTTCTCTGGAGTTCTCATGGGCCGGGATGGCTGGGAAGCAGACACGAGAGAAGAGAGCAAGCACCAGCGTCACCGGTGGCATGAGGGCATGGGACTGTAGTCAGCGCGCGCTGTCAACTGGCATCCGATCCGACGAAGACCACGAACCCGACGTCAACATGCACGGCGTTTTGGGATAGCGCTGCTGGTCTGCTGGCAATACAGTACAGCTTCCCCCACACCATAGGTCTCTTCCGCGACAAGAAGCAGAGGACAGCTGCCGACAGCCACGCGCATCCCCATCACGTCCTCGGCGCACTCGTTCCATCTCCCTATGCGTCCCCGCAAACGCCAGCGACACTCTCGGAGACCCGGCCACCTCCATCGACCCCCCCCCCCCCAACATCACCTTCCTCCCTTAACCCCTCCCCTTTCATCCCGTCACCCTCCCATCCCCGCGTCTTGTCCTCTTCACCACGGCAATCAAGCCCACCTCACGTGTACGGCGCGGCTCTGAAGTCGCCAACATCCAGCCAGTGCGCCTTGCCGCCGAACCAGGCGTCGAACCATCGCGCGCCTCTACTTGCACCGCTTGGTGGACCAGGGGGACTGCGCTTGCCCTCATCGTCCTCGTCATCGTCATCGTCCTCTCGCTTGTCCTTGTCGTTGCCGTCGATGCGCGTCTTGTCTCCGACCGCTCTGGCGTCTTCGGCGGCTTTGGCGGGCTGGTGCGCGTCGAGCTGGCTCTCTCCATCGCCTTCCGAGCCGCGCCGCGCGTTGTTCGCCTGGCCGGCCGCAGAGGCCGGCGAGGGAGGAGGCGAGCACGGCACGTGTGCGTCTGCGCAGCCCCGGATGGGCGAGAAGCGCTGCTGCTCGAGCCGGACTTCCGACATCCCCTCCTCTTCTCCTCCCCGCTTCGCCTCTTCGATCCCAGTCTTGACGTCCTGGCTGGCAGCAGCAGCAGCAGCAGCAGCAGCAGCGCCAGCGGCGGCGGAAATGAGGCCGGGATCGGCGCGACAGAAGCTTAGCTTCGACCCAGCGCCTTCGGCGGCGGCGGAGGGGTGCGGCAGGAGCGTCTCATCTATTCTGGTCCGCAGCGTATGGCGCTGCCTGTGCCGTCCAGACACGGAGACGGCGGCGGAAGCGACAAGCGAGGAAGAGGAAGAGGAACAGGGGGGAGAGATGGAGTGAGGGAGGGGTCGAGCTCCTGTGGTGTTGCGGACCGCACGGCGGGCGGAAAGGGAGAGGGGTGAGGAAAGGGAGAGAGAGATGCGGGACATCTCTGTGGTGGAAGAGGGGATTGGGAGATTGCAGGAAATGAAGCTTGCTTGTGCTGCTGCGCAGAGCCTGATGCTGTTTTGCTCTTCTGGCAAGAACGAACGACTGATCGAGATGGGGAGTGCAAAGGGAAGTCGCGAACGGATCCTTCACTCTTTGAAGAGGAAGTCGGGAAGTCAAGACGACAAGTGCGTCATCACAGTCTTTGTTGAGAGAAAGTTGCAAAGCGGATACTGAGCAGTGATGCCTTCACCTAATAAGCACTACGTCTGGTAATGCTCAAAGTTGAACCACGTATCGACGTGAGCCCGGCTGGACGAACCATAGAACCATGAAGCTTACCACAACACCCTCCGCCGCGTTCAGACCAAGCTCTCCGCCATCAAACCTTCCCTCCCGTCCCGTTCCGCCCTCCCCCACCCTACCTGCCTATAGCATCTACGCACTACCAACCCCCCTTCCTCTCCGACAAATTCTGTCCCTGCAGACCCTGCGCGCCCAGTGGCTCGCCCACACCCGAGCTGTACGCGGGCGGGGCCTGGTTGCCGAAGCCGATGACTCCGGGGTCCTTGGGCCCGCCGCCCTGGCCGCCGCCCAGGTTGTCGTTGACGGCGCTGGGGCCGAGGCCAGCTTTCTGCAGGTCGGCGTCGGGGATCACGCCGCCGTCGCCGCCGCCGACGACGAGCTGGCCGCCGCCTTTGACGCGGCCGACTACCATGCCTCTGGGGTGTGGGTGTTAGTGAGTGTGTGATGATGGGTTGTGTGTGTCGTGGGCTGAGGGGGGAACGGGGTGGGGAAGATAGTAGCTTACTTTGCAACGGATTTAATGACGGCACGGCGTGAGACGCCCGTCACGTCGATGTAGACGAGGCCGACGTTCTTGACGCCGCCCGCCAGCTCGGCAGCGACCTGACCTGCCTCAGGGCCATAGCGGTGACCAACGACGGTCGTGGCAGCGGCGCCGCCGGTGGTGAGCAAGTTCTTGCTGGAGTAGGCGATGCCGTCTGCGATGGTGGAAAAGGCAATCATGGACTTGTTCATGAAGCCCGGACGGTAGCCCTCGACCGGCCGGCCGTCCTTGTCGACGCCCTTTTGCTTGCGCTCGCCTCGTCTAGCCAAGCTCGCGCCTATGTTCTGCGCGTACTTGGTCGCTTGACCGACGGTCTTGGCGGACATGCCTGCTGCGCCTTGGGTGAGGTGATTGATCTTGCGCACACGATCGTGGGTTGAGGGGGAAAACTCCATAGGTTTGGGGTTCGGCTTCGTCTTCTGCGCGAATGAGTCGGCGCCGGAAATGAGGATGTTACCGATGGCATTGGAGCCGGTGACGATCAAACGAGACGCTGTGGCTGCGTTCTGGACGAGCGAAGAGTCCTTGTAGGCCGGGTGTTTCGCGAGCCGGAGGTAGTCTTCGGAGACTGGACGGACGTCAATGCGGGAGCCATCTTGGGAAATTTGTATTTCGACCGGGTCTGGACTACTGTCAGCAATAGCTTCGGTGGTATCGTCGATTCATCTTACTCTTCGTCCCGTGCATCAGCTTCGAGTCTTCCACGACATTGGCACCCTCAGACAACTGGCCCACAATGCTTCCATTGTCTTCGTCGACAAGCACGATCTGGCCGTGGTTGCCCTTCCCAGCGTGCGGACCTCCAGGAGCATAATCGGCAGGATTGTACGGTTGGGCTCCCTTGCCAGGAGCCGGGGCAGCGGCGCGCTCCATGAACGACGTACATTGCGCAAGGATGGTCTCGAACGTATCGATGTCTTCTTGGGTGACATTGTTGGCCCCGTGGCCTACGGGAGGGAATTCGATGCGCGTGAAGGCTCCGCTCTCTGGTCCAAGATCCCATCTCGGGATGAGGTACGATCTAGGCGGTTGGTGATAGATCTGCGTTGTGGCCGGGAGGGGTAGGTCGAGCTCCGGAGGGAGATTGAGGTGGAGGTAGAAGTCTTCCCTACTGTCGATTAGCGATCGCGCGATTCGTCCGCAAAGGTGTAGTCTTTCGTTAGCGAATCCGAGGGGAAGAGTACATACTCTGGGATCTCGTTCTGCGGAATCGTGGTCGAAAGATCCGAGAAGGGATTGGACGTAGGCACCATGATGAGGGACAGCGTCTGTGGGCCCGAGGGCGTGAGAGAGGTTTCCTCGCCGTGCTGGATGTGATAGGCATTGATGCCTGAGACTGTGTAGAGCAGTCTGGGGTCGTGGTGGCCTGCCATCTTCGTTGGTTCGTCCGTTGCTGCTTCACGGGGATTGTTTCGGGTTGAGGTTCTGCGTGGTGTACGAGCAGCTGGTGGTGAGGTGGTTGGAGTAGGTGCCGAGTTGCAGTCTGGACGAGACAGAGAGAGATGGAGGGACGGAGGGACGTGTAGGTAGGACGGAGACGGGGGATCGTTGTGTTGTTGTATGTACACTGATGGACGTGATGAGAGGTTGGACGTTGGCTCCCTACAGTTGATTCCACGAGACCCTGTTTTGCGCAGCTTCAGCCACGCCTGTGACGTGTCGAGCGTAGGGAGCGGCAGTTTGGGTATCTGGAAAGTACATTGCTGAGCTGGAGAAGTCGCTGGACGGACAAGTATCTTCGAAGTGTTTCGGCTGCCACTGTCCACTTACGTTGTTGGTGGTTGGTGGCGGGGCGGTGGCTGTGCAGACACTCGTGCTTGCGGACGACTGTTTACCACGTCGACTATCGACTACGGCAGCTGAGATCACGTGGCCAGCATTGCACAGTGGCTAGGTAGCTCTACATTGACCACCTACACCACATGCGCCCCCCGCTCTCCTCCATATCCGTTTTCTCCGTCGCCTTCCCCCTCGGCAATGCCCGCCCCCTACTCATCGTCCTCTCCATTCTCAGCCAGGCGTCCTCCTCTTCCGCCGCATTGCTCTTCTCCCCCGGCAGCAGCACGGCTCTGTCGATGGCCACGGGTAGGCCTCTGTGCCGACCACGGAGCATGACGGCGCAGAGCACGAGCTTGGAGAGGACGTGCCAGCTGCCGCAGAAGCTGTAAGCCTGGTCTGGTAGGCCGACTGAATGCTCGCTCGTCAGCCGTCACCCCACAGAACAATCCATGTGTCAGGCGGGATGGCAGGGAGAGGGAGAAGCTGCGGTGGAGGGATCGACTCACCACTGATACCTACGCACCCATAACCGCTCACGATCTCGAAGATGAAGTTGAAGACACTGAAGGTGGCCGGGTCTCTCTCGTACTGCCCGCCTTCTATGATCATGATGATGAACACTGCGAGCACAATCCACCACGCGTCATGGGCAAGCTGTGCGCGCAGCCGCTGCTGTACGAACACGGACTTACTGTTTCCCTGAGCCACGCCCGTTAGATGTCGCTTCAAGCCGCCAAAGAAGGCTCTACTCGCGCTTGCATCTGCTGTCGAGTCGCCAGCTCCTGGATCGTCGGCGTAGATACCCAGGCTTCGCTCTTCGTACACATTGCTGTTCCGCATGGTTATGACGACAGGGTAGACGGAGATGTACATCATGATGACGTAGAGCACCTGCAGGGCGATCTTCAGGGTGGGGATGGCCACGACGTAGAACCCTCCCGAGCGCACTGCAAAGGCTTGGAAGAGGCCATCGATGACTTTGATATGCGTTGGGAGAGGTTGGAGAGCACTATTGCCAATGTTGAGAATCTCGAAGGCGGCCCAGTCAACGCCGTTGAGGGTTATGACAGCCGTGAGCAGCCACCAGGTATGCTGTGAAGGAAAGAGGTTCGTGTAGCACCTCCGTGGATGGTCGAGCAGGAAACGAAGCGTAATGCGCTGCTCCTTCCATGCTGCAGTGTTGGGCGTCAACTTCAAGAACGTCCAGACAATCAGGCGGAGGAAGATGGGATAGCAGGTGTTGCCAGCCAGGATGAGCAACGACATGGTGATGAGCATGTAGTATGACGTCTGGAAGGCTATCATGTTCGCATCTAGCAGACTCATGCCCGAGTTGTTGAATGCGGAGACGGCATTGAACGCACCGACCCAGAAGGGACTCAGCCCGTTCATCCGGGCTACTTCTGGGCGGTTGTTGGCAACGTAGGCGCCCAGTCCAATGCAGCCAAACAGTTGCCAGGCGACGTAGTATGAAGGTACCAACCACGACAGGAGTTCGATGGCACGATACTCAACGCCACCAAGGCGCTCGCGCTCTGCTTCACTAAGGTTGCTGAATTGAGAGTTGCGAGAAATGACACCATCCGAGTCAAAGTATTTGTGTGTGGACTTGCCCGTCGGGTGGCTGCTTCCAGCCGTTGATTCTGCAAAGCTGATAGATGTCAGCGGCTGCAAGCCCACAGCACTTCGAGCGCCGACTCCTGTCATAGAGAGGAAGCTCGATCGGCTATGCCTGTGGTGAATTCCATAGCGTGAAAGTGAAGGCTGAAACGCTGCCCCAGCGTGGAACTTGACGTGATCATCTCGGGAGCCACTTCGCTGGGAGACAGCGACGACTCCTGTATCGTCGTCCTCAATTGCACGCTCGTTCTCATGCAATGGTGTACCCGGCAATCGATTCATCTCCGGTCCCCCTCTTCGCTCTGGTGGTGTCAAATCACGAGCAGTATTGAGAGCTTCCAGCACATGATCTCTCGCCTCCGCTACCCCTGTTTGCCTATAAGGTCCCTGAACCTTTGACGGCGTACATTCTCTCGCTGTTTCCTTTGCCTCCGCTGCAACCTGGCTGTTTTCCTGTGCCAGTGACATGGAGAACTTCCCTTGGGACCCGCTCCTCATTCTTCGAAGTTTCTCCTGATGTTCCTCGATGATGATTTTGAACTTGTTCTCAAAAGCTCTACGTCGGACGTGAACGACGAATGCGGAGACGAAGATAGCAGATCCGAGCAGGATCAGAAGAAACAGCAGGAACTGCTGGAAGGTATTGAGGGTGCTAAGATTGACGGTGTTTAGGCCTCTACGTTTTGATCAGCCATTGGTCAGTCTGGGAGGTGGTCGTCTGAGGATCTCCTACGCCAAAGTCATAGCACTGACTGTCAAGAACAGCGAGTCTGTAAGACTGACACTCCTCGAGGGCGTGGAAGACCCCCAGAAGATGATCGCAGACACGAGACACGTTGCGATGAAGTAGGCATAGTGAAACGTAAGGAAGTTCAAGGGCGGTAGATGGCTGCGGATTGAGCGGAAAGCACGAGTGCATTTCTCGAGGACGATTGGGGGTCGGATTCGCAGCTGCGTGCCCACCATCCCGCGTGAGAACGAGGCCTTTTAACGGGATCCAGGAGAGACGACGTCGTGGCGGTGTTCGAGATGTAGTCGTTCGTCCACGGGCGAAAGAACTTAGGTCATGTAGAGTTAACTATACATGAGTACTAGCCACAACTCGTCAGCTACGCTTTCCTATTACATTCAAAGCCGTCATATTATCTAAGAGTAATACTAGAATGTTTTTAAGCTAACGAAAAGATACTCATTTGCTAAGCCGGAGGCAAAACGAGTTGTGTTGCCATAAGGCACGCTTTTCGCTACCACACGTACTTCTAGTACTAGGTACGTATCTTAAGGAACGGTCAGTCGTGAATGTTTGCAACTCAGTGCACCGCGAGCGTACCTCCGCCACTACTACATGTATTGCACTACTTCACTATATTCATGATCTTAGAGCGTTAATACAACTCCTCACATTTAGGTAGATCTGTATGCAAATACATGGGGAGGATCAATTACAGCTAGGTTTCGTTCATAGCCGATTCCAATGACCTGACAGCGGCCCACAGCTGACATATTGGGTCGTGATAGACATTGAGAAGGTGCAAACCTCAGCGCGAAATGTGGCCGATGTCTCAGGTCGTCCGGAGAAAAGTGCGGAAATGAGCAGCGGTATTGCTTTTTCGGTTGAGACATGGCTACAGTAGCTGTGTGAACGCACGATGAATTACACTACAAGTCCAGCTCCTCATTCATCCCAAGCCACCATGCCTAGTACGCGACCATTTTGGAGAAGCCCTGCATTTCACGGTCGAAGTTCTTGTGCTGCGAGATAGCGAAGGTGTAAGCATCGACGAAACCCTTCGTGCCCTTACTCATCTTGATCGCCTCCTTGAAACCGCTCGCCTCAACTTTGCTGGCAGTGACTACGCCGTACGAGTCGACAACATCGCTGCTCTCCGAAAAGCTCACGCCGGGCAGTGCACAAGCGTCTTTGACGAGAGCGACGGCTTCGCCAGTAGCGCCAATGGCTTTCAAGTGACCGAAGGCCTCGCGCACCCAGTGAAGGGCACGGCCATTCTTGCGTAGGGTTTCTATGCTTGTTGCGCCACCGGGGACGAAGACGGAGTCGAACATGGTGGAGCGCATGCCTTCGAGATGATGGTCTGGAGTGACACCCTTGCCTGTGCTCTTGTCCTCGCCAGCCGCATAGATGGGTGTGCGGCGCGGGGCGATGGTGAATGGGAGTGCCTTGGCTGCCTTGAGAGCGGCCTTGATGCCGTTGTAGGCGATCGGGTCATAGCCGTCTGCAACTATGATGGCAATACGACGAGTCTCGATTGTAGGCACCTTTGGCATGAACTCCAGCTGACTGAGGTTCTTGGCCTTCCTGCCATGATTCGGTGTCGTTGCCTCCTTCGGGATTGGAGCCCCGACGCTTTCTGCAACAGCCTGAGCCAACTCGAGATCGATGTCACACAGGCGTTCGACCATGCGGTTGTAAACGGTGGGGTCGTCACAGTGGTCGAGCTCGAAGCAAAGAGCCTCTGTCAAGTGCGCCTTCTCTGGTGGCGACAGAGAGTTGTAGAAAAGCTGAGCCTGACTGTAGTGCTCACGGAATTTCTTGCTACGCATGCGGACCTTCATGCCTGCCACCTTCTCTGGGAAATCGGCGTAGCCACCCTCTTCTGGCTTAGCCGGCTTCACAGCAGAGAAGCGGTTGGGCCAGTAATTAACGGTCCCCTTTGTGATGGTGTGGCGGCCCTGACCATCGCGGTTGTGGTTCATGACAGGGCATACCGGTTTGTTAATGGGCAGCTCTTGCCAGTTGATACCGAGTCTGGATAGCTGGGTATCGAAGTAGGAGAAGTTCCGACCTTGGAGAAGAGGGTCATCTGAGAAGCCAATACCGGGTACAATGTGAGAAGTGCAGAAAGCCGCCTGCTCGGTCTGAGTGAAGTATTCATCAACATTACGATTCAGCTCCATTTCTCCAATGTACCGGATGGGAACTTCTTCTTCGGGCCAAACCTTGGTGGCGTCAAGGATGTCGAACTCTGTTGAATCGTCAGCCATACCCAACGTCTACCTAGCTGTCACGCCGAACACAGAGTACTGGCGATCTCAATACGCTACCAGAATAGCCTTGAGCCATTGACTGCAGCATATAGTCTCGAGATGCTCAGAAGTACCCGGCCGTCGAGCGTCTCGTATTCTGAGTTCTTTGAGGACTTACCAAAGTCGTCCTCCCTGGACTCAGGAATGACTTGAATACCAAATTGCCACTTGGGGAAGGATCCGTTGTCGATGGCCTCGTAAAGATCCTTTCTGTGAAAGTCTGGGTCCTGACCACCCAACTTCAAAGCCTCATCCCACACGAATGAGTGAACACCAAGGTCAGGTGTGAAGTGGAATTTCACAAATGATCGCTCGCCGTTCTTGTTGATCAGAGTATACGTGTTTTACGCCGAACCCCTGATAACTGTCAGACTTGAGATTCTGAATGTTGAGATACACCGTGCATACCTGCATCATGCGGTATGAGCGAGGGATCCCGCGGTCGGACTGTGTCCACATCAACATGTGGGTCGACTCGGGATGAAGGTAGCTGAAGTCCCAGAAGTTGTTGTGTGCAGACTGTGCTTGGGGGACCTCGTTGTGAGGCTCTGGCTTGGCAGCATGCACCACATCAGGGAACCTATCACTCTGTTAGTAAGTCCTCCACCGAACACAATCTCCTGCCGACATACTTCATTGCATCCTGGCAGTCGAGCCAGTGTTAGTGACACTGCAGAGTCGATCACATACAGCAGAGCTCGCATACCTGAATGAAGAACACTAAAGCAAGGACACACATTAGTACACACTCGGTTGACTTGTCTAATGGGACGGAGCAGAACGTACCTGGGATATCATTTCCCACTACATCCCAGATGCCCTACAGAGATCAGTCAATCTGATAGGTCTCGGGGCATAGGAGCTAAGATACCTCTTCCGTGTAAAGCTTAACCGCGAAACCTCGAACGTCGCGGACCGTATCAGCGCTTCCGCGGCTCCCGAGGACTGTGCTGAATCGAGTGAATAGGGGTGTCTCTCTCGAAGTATCTGTGAGGATGCCTGCAGACGTGACATCCTCGGCGCTCTCATGAAGTCTGGAAGTACCGAAGGCTAGGTTGAGCTGTCAGATACGTGGTGGAGCTCTGCCTTCTTAACGCGTCTTACCTCCAGCACCTCTAGCGTGGACCACACGTTCTGGAACGCGTTCGTGATCGAACCTGTGAATCTGTGTCTGTGGTGAGCCCGTCGTACGTAGGGTGTTCTGGATCTTCGACTTCACACCTTCTCACGTCCGAAGGCATCCTCCAGCAAAGAAGGGCCTATCTTGTCTTCCGTGGCAACTCTCAGCCAGTCATCGGTATTGGTTTGCTTCGTGCCAAAGTCAGAGGTGATACGGTGGGAGTCGTCATGAACGTCCTTCGTTACGCTGGCAAGCTGATCAATCTTCTTGCCACTCCCGGATGATCCGCCGTTGAGTGCTTTCTGTGCCTTCTCGAGGCCAGAGGAAATGACTTGAGCCATGCTCGATGACTCGATGAATCCCTATCTCGACCAGGAGTCTCCAGTAAGTTAGGTTGCGGAAGTGAGTCGAGGCCGATTGGAATGGGGGCAGAGGGAAGTTGTATGGCCCCATCGTGGTGTGACGTCTTTCTATCGATATGGAAAGCTTGCAGATAGAGACAGCTCCGAGGGGAGGGCAGAGCAGGGCCGACTGTCAAGCGTCGGGCTGCCATGTAAAACATTGGCGTGTGTCGCCGAGCCTCTTACTTCAAGCAGCTGCATCCCTTGATCTTCTTCTTAGTCGATCGGAACAAAGAACTTGGAGAGGGCGATGGAGCTCGTTCCAGCTGTTGATGTGTTGTTGTGTGGTTGTGGTGTTGTGCTGGCACAGGCCAGCCCATGCAGCAACTTTGAGCGACCGTTTGGAGGGCGGCATTGGCGTCCAGCTCCCCTATGCAATTTCGCATTTGCCATCCCCGACAAAGATGGCCTTTGCAGTATCGCGACGAGACCCCCAGAACACGATCGCCGTGTTGAAGCATTTGGTAATCAGGGTAATGTTTGCTCGCGGCAGATGGATGTCAATCATCAAAACACTGTTCTGACCCCCCAGCTTGTCCGTTCCGCCTCGTTCCGCCTCGTTCCGCAACACGAGATCATGGCGTGTCTATACAAGAGTGACGAATCTTTTGAAATTCTCCGTGGGGGACTTGGCGGGGCTCCTCGAGGGAGCTGCAGCTCCAAGATGAGCGTACGCGTTTGACGAGCTTGATGCGCTGTTTCAACCAGGACTCCTGGCGGCTGCAAGTCCTATTGTAGCCATCGAAAACGTCGATTTCGCTCTCTCAAGGCAAGTTGTTGTGTCTGCCTTTGCAATGCGTACCAGTAAGATACCTAGTGTGCACTCCGCAATCAAGACGAGCGAGAATGGGGTGGAGCGTGTCCTTGTCTAAGCACTTTCTCTATCTTAAGCCGAGCCTGCCGTCCTCCCTTCACGGTCCAAGGGTCGCTAGAACCCAGCCAACTTGCATCGGAACGTGCAAAAGCCACAAACATGTAATGTCAGGGGAATGGTGCGGAACGCCCACAATGCAGAACGACTGGGAATAGTGTATGCGAGGGGACTGGAGGGAACAAGCCGGGTTGTGTCAGGATGCTCACTCGACCAAAGCCAGAGTGTCTGCCGTTCTGGAAGCTGCAGTCGGGACGTCTGAAGTGTGCGTCGTCTTGAAGACCGCAGCACTCTGCGGTGCAAGCGTACTAGTCTGACTTCGAGAAGAGCGGCTCGTTCTCCTGCTGTGCCTTGATGAAGGCTTCCTTGAAGAGGTTGGCATCTGTGTTGAGTCGTGAGCTGCTGTCAAATGTACACAGGAAGACGAAGTTGAACTCACTGTCGCTGTTGGCAAAGCGGATAGCCAATGTCTGTGCCTCTGGCTCACCCTCACTGACATCAGCAGCCGCATTCCATACCCAGCTGCGGTCACTGCCAACATTTGGAGAGAGCTTCATGTCCGGAACGACTGTGACTTCTTAGCAGGTGTCCTTCTCTCGAAGTAATGGATTCGCATGGGCGATGTTGTGTGCCTCTCTTACCGTAGTGATTTGCGCAGACCTTGAGGGTCTTGTCTCTCCTCATGACCAGCCTAGTTTTGTTGTTCTCCTTGTGCTTCAACAATCTGACGTCTCCGGTGCCACGCTCCTTCCATTCCCTGCTCTCGCGGTCGAACTTGAAGAGCTTCGCGCGCATCTTGAAGGTCTGCTCTTCGAGCTCCTCGTTGGTCTTGGTCTCGACTTTTTCGGTCAGGTGGACGACGGGTTCGAAGTGGACTTCTGGCTCTTGCTCGTCGGCGGCTCCCTCTTCCTCCTACGATAAGATAGACACCAGTTAGCACGTGAGCCGCGTGTACGTGGTGACTGATACGGGGAGCATGAGGGCCGTTCATCTAAACGGGCCCACGACGGAAACACACCTCCGCCTTGTGAGCCTTGGCACTCCCAGACCGGTCGTTCTCCTCATCAGTCTGCGGCTTTGCCTCCTTCTTCGCACCACCCCCGAACATCGAGAAGACGTTGTCCTTGACCGCCGACGTGGCGTTTGTAGCAGCGTTGGATGCCATGTCTGAGAACGAGGTCACTGGCTTGCTTTCGCCCGTTCCTGTGGACTTCGAGCTGTCGGTGACGTCGGAAGTGACTCTTTGCGTCTCGGACTCTACGAGCCTGGGTCCAGAGGATGTTTCAGAGGTAGGATCGAGCCTGGTGTCAGACTCTGCCATGGCGATGTTGTAGCGGGGGATGTAGTGGATCGGCGAATAATAACTTTGAGATACTTGGTGTTGGGTGCGAAGTCAAGCGATGTTGTTCCGAGTGCTGTGAGAGAAGCGGTGTGTTTGTGTTCTTTACTGAGCGAGAATCATGACAAGGATCCCAAAACGATTTGGCTTGGCGTGGCCTTCTAGTGCGCCGCGCAGGTCAACGTGAGATTGACCTTTGAAACAGCAGACATTCACCAGAGTGGTCCATACGGCACATGGGTAAGGTGCACAAGTCTACAAGAAGCTGCTCTATCCAGAACTACAGCCACCGCCGGCTACGGCTGAAAAAGTGGCGGGTGCGCAAATTCAGCGGAGAAGCAGCACTGTCGTTAAAAAGCACATCGTATCCTTCCAAGCTACACCCCAAAGGACAAGCAGCACATGTGTCGTCGTTGCTGCGGAATCTTTCATACTGTGGGCAACAGTCAACAGAATAACATCGCTACTGAGAAACGGAGTTTTGAGGTACAATTGATGCCGTCGGCCTTTGGAAGTTATTTCCTACGACCCGGTATCTCAAAGATGGACAGTTTAATACCAATAACCAGACACTCAGCACGAGCTTCGTTGCTTGTTCACTGCTTGGCCGCAACTTTTTCAGTAGGTGTCCTCGCACCCTCACTCTCTTCTTCCTCCACCCCAGTAGCTCTGCCGTGCACCACTGGCTTTTTCTTTCCCGTCACGTCCAGAAAGATGGATTTGAACGTGTGAGCCGACGTCTTCCTCCCTTCCCATAGCGGGTAGATCCCAACACAGGCTGCCGAGCAGAACAGCCACAAGATCCCCACGGATACCCAGCCGGTGAAGAATTTCTTGGAAAAGATATAGCCAGTGCCGTACATGGGCATTGGCCATAGTATGAGCAGAGCTGTTGCAGAGGTCAGCACCCGGACAGTTTGTGTCTTTGTGGAGCTCCTACCGAGAGTGAGGACGACCGTGAGACCCCGGGCAATACGAGACGCCAGCTTCAGCTTGTGCTGCTCCTCCCGCATCTTGTGGTCAGATTGACGGGACTCGCCCGGAACGAGTTCGAGATCCACGTGTGCAGCAGCTGCAAGCTCACTGTCGTCGCCTCTGCGAATCAGCTTCATGCTGACCCAGTCGTACTTCGGGGTCTTTAGCGCAAAGCTGAGAACAGCAATGAAGATCATGGGCGCGAGCAGTGCCACTACGTTTCCTGCCAACATGGGATTGCTAATAACGTCAGCACCTTCAAATACGTTAGAAGACTGCGAGGGTAGTTTACTTCGCTCCCGTAGACGTCACTGAAAGACTTCCCCCTTCCTTCTTTGCAGTTACTAGCCAGGCAATGAGCGAGCAGACTAGAGCTAAGGGTGGACTGAAGGTTGCTGCTGCCCAACTTTGGCGACTCCATAGAAGAGTGAGAGCAGCTGGCAGAACAGCGCCGCCTAGGGTTGTCAGTGATGTCGTAGCATTGGGAGGTTGTCAACTACATACCAATGATGACTCCCATCATCAGGTACAGATAACCCATGGATATCCTGTGAGATAGTTTAACAGAGGTTTCCTCACTCCTTCCAGCAAGACGTACCCTGCATAGTACAAGCCTGTACTGAATCCAGCCATGATAACAGCATAGGCAACGCAGGAGCTATGACTGATGTAGATCAGTCGCTTGCCGCTCGCTCCGGGGTTAATGTACGACTGGTAGATGTCGTAGGTAAAGATGGACGATACGGCGATAAGCTCTGCCGACATGGCACTGGTCACAGCCATGAAGATCAACAACAGGGTAGCTGCAGCGCCGCCTTTGCCAAGTAATGCTACGGCGGCTTCGGGCAAGACAAGACCTGCGCTGACGTCGGCGTCCGCCATCCTCAGAGGGAAGCTGGGGAAGACCGGGTTTGTTTCGAGTGCAAGAGCGGCGAGTCCCATCGTTGTAGCAGCCAGCCAGGGAATTGCGAACCAAGAAAGACCTCCCATGATATATCCGGGAAGGGCGTGTACTGGAGAAGCAGCAATAGCCTTGTTGTAGTAACCTGATTGTAACGGATGTGATAGTCAGCAACAGTAGCGGGCACCAAGTCCGCCGAAAGCGGTTGCACTTGTGTTCATCGTGAGGTTGGAGCTTTGCTCACCGTTGTCACAGAAAACCGTTCCAAAGTTTCCTGTACGCTTCGTTAGCACAGAGCCTCTTCGCGACTCTCTATCAGCTGAGTCGTACCAACGATATTGATGACGAAGAAGATGGCGCCTTCCTTGGACCTCATGGTCAGGTAGCTGCCTCCTGCATTGCCTTCAACTGGATGGTCTTTTGCCGCTTGCACGAGCAAATCGTACACGGCGCCTGGGCTGCCGAGTACATCACTCGTTGCGTATGTCGTGAAAGCGAAGATGAAGATAATGATGAGGATCATCACAGTGTGGACATAGTCAGTCTGAGCGTTGTGTTAGTTTTGGTCAGACTTTTTTAGAACACAGTCTCTCACTAGAAATGTGGCCTTGATCCCTCCGAATATGGTGTACAGAACCACACCAACTGGGAGAAGGAAGCACGCTGCAGCTGTGGGCACGCCAGTCAGAGAGGTGACAACGGCAGACCCTCCGGTAAGCAGCATGGCGGTGACCAGAACCTGCAATTCGTTAGGCAACACTTCTTGCTGGAAGGACGAAGGCCGTTGGCCTTACATTCGTCATCAGGCCAAAGGTAATGAACACCTGAGCAGATCGTTAGAATAGGTATAGCAAGGGAGGAGAACTGAAGAAGCTTACGAAATGCGTGTAGCGGCCGTATCTCGCAAGAATGGCTTCGAGAAAAGTGTGAGCATTTGGAGCTCGACGCTTCAACTCAATTGCCAAGGTTGCAAAGAGGATGACTTGTACCGTTGCCTATGAGCAGTCAGGTATCGTACTCTGTAAAGGACCATTGGGGCAGAGATACTCACTCCCGAGGCGTACCATCAGGGGCCGCTGACACCATATCTGTATGCGACGCTTGAACTTTGCAGGAGCGTGGCGGCCCATGTCCACGAAGATACTACGGCGCTGGCCACAAGACCAGACTTGACAGTCCTCCCGGCCGTGCTGAACATCTCACTGGTCTGTAGCTCATTGTTGTATCTGGAAGGCATTAGGAGGATTCAAGTGTAGCATAGCTTGACACTGTCTCGAGTTATGCAATGGAAATACGAGACAATGGAAGACATGGGCTTTCAGGACAAGATAGAAGACTGCGCGAACAGACACATAGAACACGAGCTTCTCGAGGGCAAGTCGTGTTCTAATGCATCTTAGAGGGCAACGTCAGAGGAAAAGTTAACAATGCAACCCTCGACATGGAGACGAACCGAGGGGAGACAGGGAAACAACACATCCAAAGAACGTGCAAGGGCTCGCGCGGTGTGTAGAAGCGATAGAGTTCATAGATGGACGTACCTCTTCAAGACAAAGGTCGTCAGGATCATTCCAAAACTGTTCTCAAACGTCAACTGGCGTTACAAAACAAGACCCTCAGCCTGGTGCGACTCACGCGAAGAGGAATCCCAAGCCGATGACCACCCCATAGCCAGTCGCCTGACTGAGCGGAGGAGTTGTAGGCATCTCTCAGAGGTTTGGCGGTTGTCTTTCGCGGTAGCTCGTAGCCGCTCGCTATGAATGCCGTTCCCGGGACTTTGGGTTGAGTCGATGCAGGTTGGATGTCTCCCAGGCAGGAGAAGTTTGCGACCCTGATCCTTTCTCAACTCCTCGAGTTCTTGCTGCGGCGGTACACGAGGGCAGGGACGAGTCATTTTGTCCTCTGGGAGCCGTGTCGTGCAGGTAGTGTTCTCGCAGGGGGATCGACAGTGGACGATCCTAGTCGATGATAAGACAGGCTGCTATCTCATGCAGCTTTTCCTTGAGACTGATGGTAAGGGAACTCCCCGCACAACGCGGGCACAACGCGGTCACAGTGCGAGCCAGCTATCTCCGCCAGGCCCACGAGAGCACTGCGCGGGCCCTGGCCTCTGACACGGTGGCCAGCATGGACAGGAAACAAGGAGACGGATGCGGCGCCAGGCCTGCCAAGCCTGCAGACGCGCAGTGCGTGCAACGATAGACGGGCATCTTCTCGACGCTCGTCACAGAACTGACAAACGGAAACGACGAGGAGAGAGAGCAGCAGCGTCGAGCATCTCGTAAGTCAATTGCGTTTTGGCCAAGCCTCGAAAAGCGACGTTGCTATCGAGAGGTTGCTATCAAGATACGGCACGACAGCAGCCGTGCCTCATTCGCTGGGAGCCGGCGCTTCATATTACCCGGGGCCACCGCTTATCTCGTGTACGTACACCGGTTGACGCTCCAGCGGTCGAGGCAATCGTCGTCGGTCGTCGGTCGCCGGCTGCGGCTCCCTGCGAACCTTGGGGTGAGGGACGGCAACGTCGGGGGATTTCGGATTGCCGCGAGGAGCTTGGAGCGAGAACGGCAACGTCGTCGCACTGCTTCTCGACACACTGGTAATTAATTAATACAGTAATTACTGGGCACCCCCGGGATCCCCGAAGAGAGCAGTGACGCACACGCTTCAGCAAGTCTTCTGGACGCACTCGTTGTCCCACACGGCCAACGCGGTGCACCTGACCACGTCGTAGCTGCAATCACATGGACTTGTGCCTTGAGACTGACCACCCGTTTTGAATTCACGGCAATGCGACAGGCACTGTGCTCCGAAGGCACAGCGTGTGTTCATGCTACTGCTACTCGAGAGGCAGTCGCAGCACCAATCTAGGCTGCGGCAGTCGCGTTGACGGCTTTTGACAGGTAGGTTGACTGGTCGGTCACCAACAAGCCAGCAATCGACGCGGAAGTAAACGTCGAGATCGCACCGGTTATGAGCGCCGAAACAGCAAGCCTCGAGACATCTCCACTCCTACCCGGCGCGATCTGCGAGAGCACACCGATCTGTGTGCCAAGCGACCCAATGTTCGCGAAGCCGCACAGCGAGTAGGTCGCGATGAGCTGCGATCGCGGGGACAGGTCGGCGTATGCAGGGTCGGATGTCAGTTTGGTATAAGCGACGAACTCGTTCTGTCGAGGTGGTCAGGACGAAAAGCAGAGTCGTGCAAGTCGAAGAACTTACAGCGATGAGCTTGATGCCAATCAAGCGGCCGACCTTCAGGAGATCACCATTTCGGGGAACTCCAAGCAGGAATGCGACCGGGTAACAGATGTAGCCAACGACGAGCTCAATCGTCAAATCGCATTTGCCGTTCAAGTTGATATATCGTCCCCACCAAGTAAGCAATCCGTCCGCGAGACCCAGCAACGCAATGATACACAGCAGTGTTGCCAGGATCATTCCAGCTATCTTAAGTCCGAGCCATGCGCCATTCGCAAAGGCGTGTAGACTGTTCGCGGCCCTGTGCTCGTCATCGTCCAGTATGACGACTCGACCTGCAGTCAAAGTCTCCTCTGTTTCCGGATACCGCAGGTGGCTGATAGCTAGGGACGCTGGGATGCTCATGACACAAGACGACACGAGCGCCTGCGGGTTGACCCCAAGTGAGATGTAGGCAATAAGAACACTACCAGCGATAGTAGCGAACCCGCTACACATGACCTGGTGGAGCTCCGCTTGCGTGAGATGCGCGACGAAGGGCTTGATGAGCATAGCCGATTCTCCCTG
>NAJN01000068.1:0-41014 GCA_005059845.1 Cryomyces minteri | reverse complement strand
CTGCCCCTCTCTGCCCTGGGCAACATTAGAGTGTGACCCTCAGATGGTGGGGTAGAACACCCTCGCAGGACACTTACCGGTCTACGGTACCTCATTGCTCGAGTGCGCCCTCCACAACGCCCACCACAAAGTCAGCTACAGCAGTGTCAACGTTAGCTGCTCCGAGCTACCTCGTATCTAGACTACTCGACGGCTGATTCGCTCTGCCTCGGCTGTCCTGCACATCATCCAACCTTTCTGACCAGAGCACGATGGCTTCCTGGACCCGGTGCTACGTCACAAGAATTTTCCTGCACCCTACCCTCTTTTCTCACCGCGTGACAGCTGTGCAACCCCTCGTACTAACCAGGACGATACGCGCCCTTGCAGCAAGAGCACGACGATGCGGGGAACCTGGAAGGGAGGGTGACTTTTCCTCGAAAGCCACGGGTTCTGGGGTACGTGTATAAGTAGATACGATGAGACCGATGTATCTCTCTCGCCAGGAACACCATCAGCGATTCTCCTCGCCAAAGTCCAGTCCCCTAACCACCGGCGGACAGTCATCATGTTGCGGACCATTGCCATCTCTTCTGTGCTACTCCCCGGGCTCGTTGCCGCGCAGGTGGCTGGCGCTCAGTCAGGACAGACCTCTCCTCCAAGTTACCCCTCACCATGGATGGAGGGTGGTAATGGTTGGGATGATGCTTATGCCAAGGCACAGGCATTCGTGAGCCAGCTCAGCCTGCTTGAGAAGGTCAATCTTACCACTGGAGTGGGTTGGGAAGGAGAGCAATGCGTCGGAAACACTGGGAGCATTCCGCGCCTCAACTTCCGGGGTTTCTGCATGCAAGATTCTCCTTTGGGTGTGCGATTTGGTCAGGCTCTACAACCGCAGGCATGTTGAAACTTGCACTGACCTGTATATAGCCGACCTGGTTTCCGCCTTCCCGGCCGGGATCAACACCGCAGCGACATGGAGCAGGACTCTATTCAATGCTCGCGGCAATGCTATGGGCTCTGAGCACCGCGGCAAGGGCGTCGATGTCCAATTGGGCCCAGTTTCAGGACCTTTGGGACGGGTCCCCGAGGGTGGGAGAAACTGGGAAGGTTTCAGTCCTGACCCAGTGCTCACCGGTATTGCTATGGCAGAGACCATCAAGGGTATTCAGGGCGCTGGTGTCATCGCTTGCGCAAAGCACTACATCTTGAACGAGCAGGAGCACTTCAGAGACAAGAGCAGCACCAGTGAGGCGAGCTCTTCAAACATGGACGACACTACCATGCACGAGACGTATCTCTGGTCAGTGGAAAGCGGTTGTTCACGATCGCAAGAGTTAACATACGTCTAGGCCTTTCGCCGATGCTGTCAAGGCTGGTGTTGGTTCGGTCATGTGTTCGTACAACCAGATCAACAACAGCTACGGCTGCCAGAACAGCTACACGCTCAACCATATACTCAAGAATGAGTTAGACTTCCAGGGATTCGGTGTGGCTCACTCACCCACTTCGCAATTTGAGATCAGACTAACGAATAGTAGTCATGAGCGACTGGGCTGCTCAGCATGCTGGTGTTGCCAGCGCACTGGCTGGTCTCGATATGACAATGCCCGGTGACCAAGGATTTGACTCCAACACTTCTTACTGGGGCGGCAACCTTACTGCGTCAATCCTCAACGGCACAATTCCCCAGTGGCGTCTCGACGACATGGCTGTCCGCATCATGTCAGCCTACTTCAAGGTTGGCCGTGACAGCGCTCGCATTCCTGTCAACTTCGACTCGTGGACTACGAACACCACCGGATATTTGCACGCCCTTGACCCTACCCGGGACGTCCAGGTCGTGAACCAGCATGTCAACGTCCAAGACGACCATGCCAAACTCATCCGTCAGATCGGACAACGATCAACGGTTTTGTTGAAGAACACCAACGGGGCACTACCCCTTCATATGCCAGCGTCCGTCGCAGTCATCGGCGAAGACGCTCACTCCAATCCTGGAGGGCCGAACAACTGCAGTGACCGCGGCTGCGACATTGGTACTCTTGCAATGGGCTGGGGTAGTGGTACCGTAAACTTCCCGTACCTCGTTGCACCAGTCGATGCTCTAAGGGCACAAGCCGCCACTGATAACTCCCGCTTCGCCAACTACAGCAACAACTACGACCTGAAGTCTGCCCAGATGACAGCTGCAAATGCAAGCGTAGCAATCGTGTTTGTCAACTCCGACAGCGGCGAAGGTTACATTACCGTCGACGGAAACGCGGGTGACAGGAACAACCTGACCCTCTGGGGCAATGGAGACGCTCTCGTCGCCGCTGTCGCGTCAAGCAACAAGAATACCATCGTCGTCATGCACACCGTCGGACCGGTCATTGTCGAAGCCATGAAGAACAACCCCAATGTCAGCGCCATTCTATGGGCCGGTCTGCCAGGTCAGGAATCCGGCAACGCCATTACTGACATTTTGTACGGCAAAGCCAACCCAGCCGCCAAGAGTGTCTTCACCTGGGGCAAGGACCGCGCAGACTGGGGTGTGGATGTCCTATACACGGCCAACGGCTCTCCGCCACAGATTGATTTCACCGAAGGCAACTTCATCGACTACCGCCACTTCGATCAAGCTGGTATCGCGCCCAGCTACGAGTTTGGCTTTGGTCTTAGCTACACGAACTTTTCCTACTCGAATCTGCAGATCCAGAAGCAGAACGCGGCAGCGTACGTACCGACCACGGGACAGACCAAGGCTGCACCAACCTTTGGTACCATTGACACGAGTGTGGCCGACAACTCATACCCTCCCGGATTCGACGGGGTGAAGTTCTACATCTACCCCTACCTCGATTCAACAACACCCGTCAACAATGGTACAAAGACGCCAGTTCCTCCCAATTCTCAGTCCAGCAGCCCGCAGCCAAAGCTCCCCGCCGGTGGTGCACCTGGTGGAAACAGTGGATTGTACGATGTATTGTACACCGTCACTGCGAAGATCACCAACACCGGAAAGGTTGACGGCATTGAAGTTCCTCAGATGGTAAGCAGGTTCCCCAAGTATGTGCTGACCACTCGCTAATTTCGTGCCTAGTACATCTCTCTTGGTGGGCCAAACGACCCCAAGATCGTGCTCCGTGGATTCGACGATCTGTCCATCAAGGCTGGGCAGTCAGCTACCTTCAAGGCCGACATCCAGCGTCGTGACATCTCAAACTGGGACACAGTCTCCCAGAATTGGGTCATCTCTTCATACCCCAAGACCGTGTACGTTGGAAGCTCGTCGAGGAACTTGCAATTGAAGGCCGTTCTCAACGGCAACAACTACAACGGTGGCTACGGCGGAAATGGTAACAACGGAGGAAACTACGGCAATGGTGGCTACGGCAACAACAACAACAATAACAACTACTACAACAACAACAACAACAACAACAACGGTGGGTGGGAAAACCACGGCGGAGAAGGCAACAACGGCGGCCATGATGGTAATAACGGACAGAGTGGTGACGGTGGCCACTGGTAGATAATGAGGATACGCCTTCATGCGGAAAACCACAGACACCGATGGAGTGCAGTTAGTGTACGGCGACAAAGTCGCAGGCCTCTTGAAAACAGACGAAGTATACGTTCTGAATCAATGAATGACATGACCGGTACTCTCTCAGCCTCTGCGATATACGCACAAGTGCATGGTTGTGCTCAGAATCAGGGCCGAGAAGAAGTCGTGTATTCTTGACGTTCTCATGCCCGGGAACGGGGGGGCACATAGATTTGGATCACCATCACGTGATGTGGTAGACTTCATTTCTCGAAGGCATCGAGAGTCTACCGTGTTAACGGCAACCCCAACTTCAGAGTCCGGCGCTCCTGTTCAACATGTCTCCCATGCCAATTCCACGCTTCCTGCTCCCGCGAGGCTCTCTATACCTCCGCGATGCAGCCACTCGGCAGGCAATAGGCCGCTTCATCGCCGCTCCATCCCGTAATGCCTCCTCATCAGCTCAGCCGTCCAAGCCGCTGGTCCTCGAGAAGCCCGCCAGGTTCAACCCACCATCTCACGCATCCAGACCGCGAACAAAGCCTCGTGCATATCCTGGACCTGCTCTCTCTGAGGAGGTGAGGCAGGAGCAGAAGACGAAGAAATACCCGAACATGATGCCTCCTGAAGGCTCGTTCATGCATTCGTTCCTGACGAACAAGCTGCTGCATACTTGGATCACACTGGTATTCCGAGCCCCCATCCGGGTATCAGGACTCGTTGCTAACGTCTGAACGTCAGGGCACGCTCTTCTCCCTCGCCGGCTTCGTCTTCGTGAAAAACTTCACCACCACCACCGTTTACAAAGACATGCTTCCCGAGAACCGAGAGTTCTATTCCCACCCCTTCCGCTTCCTAAGCACGTACTTCGAAGTCTACAAGCTGCAAGTCGCTTACACGTCCGCCGAGACCGCGGATCGGCGCCGACGGAAGGTCGAGGATGTGCAGAAGCGCAACGAGTATCGCAAGGCGCATGGCCTGGACCAGAGCCAGGGACTCGGCGGATGGACGGCGAAGACGGACACGGAGAACATTGGACCCGCCCTCAATACGGATGGCGTTGTGACGGCGGTGGCGCCCGCTGCTGTGGCGGAGGCGGCGAGCAGGGAGGGCGAGCAGGAGACGTACACGGATTTCGAGGGGAGAAAGAAGCCGATCAAGAAGTGGCTGGGCATTTGGTGAACTGCACAATACCTAGTTGGTGTGAGGAAGTGGTGTCATAGTCTTATCGAAGGTCGGCATTGCGGATGTTGAACACATGTATAGATGTGCTATACGATTGAAACAAGCTCTCCAGGCGCAACATCACTCAAATTGTCCGGTTGGACTGCGGCTGGCTTCTCGCCAGATACATGAACGAATATTTGCACCTCAGGCACCCATGACAGTGTACTGTTCATTTCAGACCTGAGTCATTGGCACGAGGCCTGGTACCTCGGACTCGGCGTCACCAGGCTCACAGAATAGTAACTGCATTGAAACAAAATGCCCAAAGCTTGTCGAGAAGCTTCTCCGCTAGTCCTGCCACCCTCAATTGGCTGGTCAGCCACGGCTCCAGTTCGCCGCAGCCGTAAGTGTCAAAGCTACATACCTCACAGATGACGACGAAGTAAGCACACACGGCCATGGGTCGAGGATAATTGGGCGTCCCATTCGCTCTGCCATTCACAAGCCTCGAACCGTTCGATTGGTAGTCAAGTGGGCGACCACTGGCGAATCCCCAGTGTTGTGTGGTTCTGCAGTTCTCCTTACAACGAGAAGCATACGTGAGAATCCCGAGTCGTCCGGCATCCGACAGTCCTTGGAGAGAGACAGGCTCGGCGAGCAGACTCATGCATTGAGTCGCTCTCTCAAGGCTCATGGATCTGTGTCGTGGACATCACCACAGTCTGAGTCGTTTCTCTCAGGACGTGGAACGGACACTGGAGTTTTCAGGACGCCGAGCGGTCATTGAGAAGCTTGTGTACAGGAGCAAGGCAACGACGTGGAAAGGTCAAGGTTGAGGCTGAGATACGGCACAGCCTCAGCGGACGTATGAGAGACACAGAAGTCATCTTGATTACTGGAAAAAGCTGTACACACGCAGATTGTGCATAGTGTGGTATAGTAAGTCGACGAGAAGGAAACCACTTGTAATCCAATCCTTGTGACCTCAATCTTTTCGGAAACTTCAGCATGGTACGAGGGTACTTTGTAAGAACTGAGGTGCAGCTGGCTGTATTGAAGAGGTGGCAATGACATCACACATCGCATGTCTTCGCCCCTCGACGCCGCCCGGCTTGTTCTGGCAACCTGCACCACAGCTCGATCATCACAAAAGCTCCCGTCTGCTCAACCAAGCCGCCCGAACAGTACAAGACAACTCAGCACACAACAAGTGCGCTGCGACCTCGCCTCAATCCGCCACCGAAGCCGTCTCGGACGACGAACGAATCAAACCCCTCCCACGACGGCCGCTCACCGGCTCAGCCAAACCATCTCCCACCTCTCCGCCGCGACAGCAAGCATGCCCGTCCCGCTGCCCAGCACCGCCACCGGCCTGAACGAGAAGCCCTCGACCTCGGAGACGCGCGGCGAAGCGCCCAAGGAGTCGCAGCCGTCGGCGCAGATCAGCGACCGGCAGTCTGCCATCGGACAGACGCAGCCGAAGGGCGAGGCCGAGAAGGCGGCGGATAAGCTGTATGAGGAGAGGATCGAGGAGGAGTATGCGAAGCGGGAGGGAGGCGCTTAGACTGGTATGAGCCGAGAAGGAGGGCGGGGAAGGGGGGAGAGGATAGGGATCAGGGAGGATGCGAAATGATGATGGGAATGTGACGTGGATTTGGTGCTGGCAAGACGTTGTGCGATGGATCCACGGGGGTCGCATTGCTTCTCTAGGCCTGAACTGCATGGCTCCCGTGTTCACCTTGGCTGAGATTGCTCAATGACGAGGACAACCACTCCACTTCGACAAAAGGAATCAAGTTGTACATATACCACATCGACGATGCAAGTGCGCCCATGCGATGTGTCGTGTCTTCAGTATTCGTGAGTAGAAAGAAAGATGCTTCGACAATGCACGCTCCCTCAACGCCCCGCCAGTGCCTCTCGCGAGATGCTTGCGTGATATTGGGTGAATGGCGGTCGGCCATTCAAATCAACCGCTCAACGCTAAACAAGCATCGACAGCCAGGCCGACCCTTCCCTCCTTCTGCCGTACAACATCATCGATGACTTCGCGGTCTAGATCCGGGAACATGCCCTTGAGCGTCCTATTCCGGTACGTCAGCACATCGCGTCCACCAGATCCTTGATGTGGGACACGCGGTACTCACTCGACAACATCCCGATGCTCCGCCCTCGTGATTCTCTGCGCCTCCGCCGCCTCCGCATTCGCCTGTCGTGCAGCTGCGTCTTCGGCGCTCAGCTTGTCCCTGGGCTGCCGCTGCTGTTGCTCGTCGCCACCGACGCGCAGCCTCTCAGGCGATCTCCTAGCCTTTCTGCCGTCTTCACTGCGACTCCGCTGTATCTGCGGTGCTGGCGAGAGACGCGGGGTACCACCTGGTTGGGGCGTCAACGCGGGCTGGTCGGAACGCGGTTGTTGGGTTGGAGGTCTGTCGTCTGAGAAGATACGGCCGATGGTCGATAGCGGCTTTTGGATTGTTCGGAGAAGGCCCGCGACAGCCGCGTTTTCTTCTCCATCGTCCATAACACTGCCTCCTTCGTTGGCGTTGTTGGCGCTTCTTCTCAATGGTGAGGCGCGCTCGGCATCCATTGAGTTGCGGGGTGTGACTTCCGGCCTGCTCAGAGTCGACTTTTCTGAGAAACCTGGTACAGAGGCCAGTGCTGGAGTATGTTTCGCTTCTTCTTCTTCGGCTTCGTGGCGCTCAGCGATAGCCGAAACAGCGGCTTCAACGTTCTTCTCAAACTCTTCATCCGAGACTGTGAGGTTGGTTCTGTCGAGGGTCTCGATGAATTGGACGACGCCCATGAGGGAAGACATGTAATATCCCGCCTCGCCACTTAACTTCTCCTGGTTGCGAAAGCGGAGTATGTACTGCACGTTGCTGACCAGATGATCCGGATTCGCGTGCAGCACGGTATATATGAGCAAGGGCACGAACGAGTCCGCGGACTGGTCAGACTGAGAATTGCGCAAGAAGCCGAAAATCACCTTGCAGCAATTGAGGACGCAGATGATCTTGTCTCGTGGCGCGCGGTAGCTTTTGATCTTCAGAAGTTCTTGCTGGGCGAGAACAAGAAACTTGCGACCTTTGTCCCCTACAGGCTTGATGTCGAGGTGTTCTTCACGGACCCAGCCATAGATCCGCACTTTCTGAGCAAGCACTTCGTCGCGCTCAACGTCTTCTTGGTGCTGCCCTCGTCGTCCCGGACCTGTCGGCGTAGCGAGGGGTTTCCTCTTCCCTTTTGAGGCCGGAATCGGCTCAGGTGGAGGTATAGCGGGCGAGAAGGTCTGTGTGTATAGCCTGTTCATTACGAGCTTCTCCATACCCTCTTTGGCATTGTCGAACTCTGCGTCTGACACGGTTCGCCAGACTTCGCACTGCGCCATCTTCTTCGTGATAAACTCGAGGAAATCACTGATGATCTTGACTTGCTCGTGTACCATCCACTGCTTCTTACCAAACTCTGTGAGAAATGATCTGAGGAATTTGGCGACGGGGTCTGCAGTCCGATGGCGCAGCTGTTCCAGAAAGCGATGGAAGTCGAATGGCAGGTCAGGCTCGGGATCTGGTTCCGGCAGTGGAGGCTGGAATATGGAGGAAGATGGTCTGGTGGACGAAGGGGATCCCGGCCCAGCCGGTTGGACTGAGTTTCTTGCAGGGCTTGCGTCAGGTGCCGAGGATGAATTCTGCGGTTCTATGGGGCTCATGAACTGGGCTTCTCGAGAGTTTGTAGTATGCACCGAGGCGAGTGGAGGGGATATGGTATGAGATCTGTGCGGTTCGAGACTTGAGTTTCGAGGCGGGTGTGGAATGGGTTGAGCGGTTTCGGGCCGCGAAGACATGATTCCTTGAGTCTCTTGACCACCTATCTCAGCGTCAAACTGCTCCATGATGCTCTGTATCTCGGACTGCGATTCGTTGGCGGGGTCCATTACGTTGGTACCACGTTGTACTCGATTCTCATCGGACTCCATGTCAGGTGTCTGTTGAGAGCTTGCGACGTTCTTCTTCTCCGGGCTCGTACCGAGATACCTCTCATCCTTCGGAGGCGGAGATGGAGCTGGGGAAGACTGCATCGGATCGCTTTCCGGCAGGGCTCCTACTTGGTTGTGGTCTTGCATTTGCTCCCGTTCGTCGGCTAGTGAGAGTTGTTGAGCCTGCTCAGCAAGGTTCCTCTGCACAAGAATGTCTTGCTTCGCTGCCTCATCCGTTATCTGCTCTTCCAGACTCTTCTCTGACAGGTCTTTGATTGCATGCTGCGGCTGAGCGCCTGCTACTGGCGCGCTTTCTGCTGCTTGAATAGCCCCAAGCCCGTTGCCCCTGGTATCCTGGTCCAGCGCAGCAGCGTTGCTCTTCACCTCTGTCTCAGCATCCACCCTGCTGCCCGTCGCCATTGCAGCCGATGCCGCAGCTCCATCATCCACCCCAAGTACGGTCTCGCCTATTTGCGGGCCCAACTCTTGACTCTCAGAAGGTCGCTTCTCTCCGGTTCGTGAATGAGCTTGTGGACTCTGTTGGGAAGGACTGATCGAAGACATAGGCCGAGTCTCGGCCGCAGGAAGAAGTGGTGCTCGTTCTCGGGATCAATCAGGGTTCTTGATCCTCCATCCGATACTCCTGATAGTCCACAGCACGCCTTTTGGACTGTGCTTTCGAATGAGTGCTCCCGGATCGGACGACACAGGCGAGAGTAGAACACGGACGTATTCGAAGAGCGTTGCTACTGGGCATCAGGGCCGCTGACAGGTGACGACGAGCTTCTGCAGCTTGACAGCTCGACGTCGGCGGCTGGCGGCCGTCTTCCCCGAGCCCTCACTCCTTTCGACGACAATACCATGGGTCGTGCCCAGTAAATCCACCGCAAAGTACCTTCACCTACCTCTGTGGGCTACGGACACGCCTTGATCTCTATTGCATCTTCCCAAATTGCTAGTAAAGGCATTTGGTGCTGTGCCGAGAAGAAGAGGAAGAGAAAGATGTGCGGCATCTTCTTCTCATTGAGCCGCACAGCCTTCAGTTCCCCGACTGGAGAAAGCAAGCACCTGCTCTCTAGACGAGGACCGGACAGTACCAGGGAGCATAGGCTGAAAATCAGACAGCAACAAGATGCCCATGATCTTAGTGGCAAGCACACAGCTCTCTATATTTCATCTCTGTCTACTGTTCTCTCCTTGAGAGGCGACCATGTCGTGTCACAACCCCTCGTCGATGATGCTACTCGCTCGTTCCTCTGCTGGAACGGTGAAGCGTGGAAGGTTGGTGGCAAGCCCGTTAACGGTAACGACGCCGAGATGGTCTTCCAGCTGTTCTTGAAGGCTTGCACCCCCACGGAACAGATGACCGAAAGGTCTCTCAGTCATCAGAACCTCGTAGAAGCTGTCGCTCTTATCGCTGGACCCTACGCTTTCGTCTTCTATGACTCTGCCCACGGTCTGGTCTACTTCGGTAGGGATTGTTTGGGGAGACGGTCGTTGCTCCAGCGCACTGATGGAGCAGGAGACTTCATGCTTTCTAGCATCTGCGATGCCAGAGTGGAAGATGGGTGGACAGAAGTCGAGGCTGATGGCCTTTATGTTATTGACATGAACAGTGCTCCCACAAAATCTGCATCAACAGATATGGCAGACGACACTGGTCGGTTCCGTACCAGACATATTCCTTTCACCATCCAGGGATGCAAACAGACAGACGTCCATCTTGTATGTATCAAGCACTTTCTCTGAGGGTCTACGTCAACTTCCTGGGTTCAGCGCGGAGTCAAACGCTACGCTGTCCGAGAAACCGGTACTCCTCATTCCCGCTCTCTTCGCATGTTCATATCTGTACGTGTTCTGCTTACTCCTCGCTGGGCTCTCGGACCAGCCATGCTCGACACGCTTTCAACTGTCGTGAGGGCAAGCTTCAGAACCATCATGCAAAGTGGAGACGAAGCAAACCTGACACCTTCAGCAGACACTCCCATATTCTTCGTTGAACAAAGAATTACCGACCTCGACTCGTCCACTCCTTCATGTACAGTCGAGTTCCGTTGCCCGCCTTGAAGATGTTCTACGGAAGTCTCTGTCTCTTCGTATCACGGACATCCCGCCAGCTCCATCAATTCCTCGGCAAGACCAGCAACATGCCGCTTCTCAACCCGTAAAACTCGCCATCCTCTTCTCCGGAGGTCTTGACTGCACCCTCTTGGCCCGCCTAGCACACGACACACTCCCGAAGGACGAGCCCATCGACCTCCTGAACGTCGCCTTCCAAAATCCCCGCGTTCACAAATTGCTCGAAGACGCTTTCGAGGCCTGTCCGGACCGCATCACCGGCCGCCGCTCGCATGCTGAACTCGAGCGCGTGTGCCCAGGTAGAGCGTGGCGGTTCGTGTCCATCAATGTGCCGTACACGGAAACTGTGGCGCACCGCGAACGAGTCGTCCAGCTCATCCATCCGCACGACACGGAGATGGATCTCTCCATCGCGTACGCACTGTACTTCGCCTCCCGCGGCACCGGCATCGTGTGCGACGCACGGGCGCCCGGACCAACAACCGAGGCCACGACCACGGCCGCAACCGAGACCGATGCCCCTGCTCACTACACGACCCCCGCGCGCGTGCTCCTTTCCGGCCTCGGCGCCGACGAGCTCTTCGCCGGCTACCAGCGCCACAGCACCGCCTTCGCACGCCACTCCTACGCCGGCCTGCTCGCCGAACTCGCGCTCGACGTCGCGCGGCTCGGCAAGCGCAACCTCGGCCGCGACGACCGCGTCATCGCGAACTGGGGCCGCGAAGCCAGGTTTCCGTACCTGGACGAGGAGGTCGTCGAGTGGGCGCTGGAGGCGCCGGTGTGGGAGAAGTGCGGGTTCGGTGAAGAGGCCGTGGAAGGGGAAGGGCGGTTGGAGCCGGGGAAGAAGGTGCTGAGGCTGCTGGCGCGGAAGTTGGGGATGGAGGGGCTGGCGGTGGAGAAGAAACGCGCCGTGAGTGGTGTCCTCCATACCTTTCGACTGTTCGGAGTCTTGCCCATCCGGGTGTGCCCCATTTCCGAGGCAGTGCTGACGCGCGGTGTAGATACAATTCGGCGCTCGCACGGCCAAGATGGAAGCTGGCAAGGCAAAGGGCACGCAGATCTTGTCGCACAGACCACACCCATGACACGGGGCTCCGCGCTGTAGTTTACCGGCGGAACAGTATAACTTTTGCGCGAGCACCTCCCAAGGAGAAAATACAAAGGGTCTAAAGAAGTCGTCCTTCCCAAAGCCGCCGCTCGTACTCCAATCACACGGTAAGCATCCCTCCCTTTCTCTCTCTTCTCCTCTCTTCTTCTCTTGTCTCAGCCATATCATCATCTGGCACCCTCCTACTTCCCTTCCCCTACGATCCCCTCTCCTCTCGCCCCATCCCACTCCCCTCCCGGCAATGATGACGAGGCGCAGTCCCCGGACTCCGCCTCACAGATACTCATGAGACTACCAATACTCGCCCACCTCCACCATCCACAAGACCCACGCTGTCCGCTTCTGTCGTTATCCGTTGCTCCTCGGGGCGTCTGGACAGCCGGGCGGGCAGGCGATGGCGTCGGTGCAGAGGTGCTGGTAGCGGAGTCTGTGATATGGAAAAGGCAAGTCTGAGCCGCCGGAGACGAGGAGTGTCAGCACGCTTTTTGGGTATGCGATGTCTGGGCACTGGACTTGGTTGGGAATGGGTCGGCTGATGTTCAGTCTGCCTAGATGCTCCGACCCTGACTCGAGGGTGTTGGGAGGTCAGCGGGCGAAGAGGGGTTGCTTTGCGCCTTCTTGACCTGCTGTTCTCCCTTGTTGGCCACGGCGCCGCTCCTCTGACCGACGGGGTTGTTTGGAGCGTTGCTTCAACGCCTTGGGCGAAGGGGGTTAGTATGTTCTCGTACCACGATAGAGCATAGCACTGGCATCCTGGATCATCTGATCAATATCTTGCATCCCGTCCGTCTCCATCATCTGCATGAGTTCCTCCTGCTGCGTTTGGTTGAGGCCCGATCCGTGCTGACCTTCTGGGTACCAGTATGGCTGGTAGATGGAGTTGGCATACTGGTCCGTGGGCGTGGTGGGGAGGATGCCAATGTTGTTGGTGGTGTTTGCGGGGAAGAAGTCGTTGGTTCTTGGTGGGTCGTAGACGGGATCTGAGCCGGGCATGGCGAAGCCATAGAAGCCGGGCTGCGACGCGATGAATGCGGGGTTCCAGGATGTGGAGCCCGAGAACTCGGTGGGTAAGGCATTGAAGTGGGAGGTCGGGTCGAAGTCGATGCTTTTGGTGAACTCGTCGATGTTGACTTGTTGGAACTGGTCAGTGTTCAAGGCCTGAGCTTGCGGCGGAGCAGACGGCATCGTCTGATAGAGAGTCTGAGGAGCATTCGCAGGCGAGGAACTTGTAGCCGGATAGGGATCTGCAACGGTTGGTACGGACTCGCCAGAGATTGTCAGATATCCGAACGGCGGCGGCCTCTCTGGTCGACTCGCTACTGAACTGTTAGCAGTGGCAGCAGGACTTGTAGTTCGGGAGCGGTTTGGTGCATCTGGGAAGGTGGAGGCCGGCGAGGTAGTATCTGTCATATCGGATGGTGAGTTTGTAGATATAGGAATATCACCATCTTTGTCGTAGATCCTCATCAAGGCGTCGATGAGGTTGGTGTAGAGCTCGATTGCTGATAGAACCCCAGGCCAACGCTCCGATGCTAGACGTATGGCCTCCATGGCGACGCGTAGATGGCCTTCGACCTCCTCACGTGGATGGAGTCTTCGTATCTCGGAGTAGGAGAGCGACCAGAGCATGCTATTGATGGCCATGAAAATAGCCTGAGTGAAAATCCAAGTGACGTCGGCGCCGTTCTTCGCCATCTGCGCTCTTTGCAACACAATGTTCTTCTGGCAAGCGTCATAACACTTGATGGCCGCGGCGGTAGACGGCCTGGGTACTTGTGGCGATGGCCTGAAGAGCAAGACAACCATAGTATTGTACCTAACAGAGAACCTTCGCACAGACCCGATATCAGCATGGACTGCACAAAATCCGCCAATTTGGAGGGAGTGGAGTTCTCTTCACGAACTTGTCTCATGCGTGATGAAGACCTCGCCGATGAGGAAGTAACTTGACAGACAAACAAGACTGGCAGGTTCGTATATAAATGTACGTAAAGAAAGATAGGTCTCACCACATGGCGTCTACTTCTATGCCATCATCTTCGTTTGGGCTAGCGTCTTTCCAGGCAAAAAGCTTGGCTTCCATCTGCTTGAACCACGGATCCTGGTCGTCTTTCGGTTCGGGTCGCTTTTTCTGATAGAGTTTCCTCCTGATCTCTAGTTGGAGCAACCTCATCTTGAAGAAGTGAATGGCGATCCACTTCTTGAGTGTGACCTTTGGAGCACCATGTCTGACGCCTTGCGGCGTGATGTCTTCGTCGGCTGCAGTGTCGAACCATTGGACGTCCAGGTGGTTCAGTCCGGTCGCGAGAGTACTTGGTCGCCCCAGCGAGTGAGATAGTCCAAGTTCCATAACAAGGATAGACCAGAACAGTCGTCGACGCATGTCGATCTCAAGGAAGTCGACATGCGCTCCCCCTCGACCCAGGACAATAGTCTTTTCCTCGTTGAGTCCTAGTGACTGGGTGAGACGGACCGCCAGACCGACGACAAAGTAGATGGCTGTTCGGGTTGGGGTAAGAAGCGAGTATTCGGCGATGATCGCAAAGCACTGCAACGTCTTGAGGTCCTTCTGAATAACAACCTTCTCCAAGAAGGACAGAGCCGCAAGATAGTAACTGTCGGCAAGGCCTGCATACTGCGTGTCCAGTTTCTGCATACCGACGGCGATGACCATGCGAAGCATAAAGTTCTGATAAGGATCTTGCGAACCATTGTAGACGTCCTCGAGGTCCTGCGCAAAGGTTGGTTCATGCAGGATCGGGTACATCGTTTGCACTGTTGTCTCATATCAGTACCGCCTCTTGCGGACGTACAGGCTTGGCCTACCTCTGAGGTTGTAAAGTCGAAGCAACATGTCGGTCAAGCCTCGTTGGGGTAGGTCCGGGGCAGCGACATTGCTGGTAAGCGCGTAGGTTTTCGAAGTTGGTTTGCCCTCTTCCTGAGCGAAAGTGTCCTTGATGTGTTTCTGCTTGGCGTCCGGCACGAGCTCCTTGATACTATTCGACTCGGTGAACTCTTTGGCCAGTTGCATCACCAACCGCGTGATTGCTATACCACTCGAGGGGCCCAGGAATTTGGTGTCGTCGCCTTCTTGGATCCTGACGGCCGCAGCCCCACGCATCATGGCCTCTGGGTCATTGTAGCCCTCGTCTTTCTCGGTGTGCTCGAGCTCTTCTTCGAGCGCTCGAGCTCTGTGTTGGAGCCAAATGACATAGTTTCGGTTTATGTTGGTTCCACGCGCCGGGTCGTAATACTCGCAGACCGAGTTGGATCTCTCGCATGCGGTGCAACGAGGAAGCGAAGGGTCGCACTTTGTTTTGCGCTATTGCGTGCCGTGAGCATGAAGACTCGGGTGGTGTCTGGACAGGCTCGAGTGGGAAAATCGACAGGACAGGAGGGACATACTTGTCTGCATCGACAGCAGGCGGTCAGTGTGTGTGCGATTCTCCCCGCTTGAGCGGCTTCGTCGGTGCCTTCGCGTCTCAGGCTCGTCCTCTGCCGGGTGCTCGCTGAGGCGCGTCGGGAGTCTCGGGAAGTCGCCATGAGCGTCAACACAGGACGATCGGTGGACTCGGAGTTCGGGTGGTGAGAGGACAGTTGCGCTCGACCTTCATGACTGGCTCACGTACACGCAGCAGCTGAGTCGCGAACAACGCACGGCGCAGTCTGTCGTGGGGATGGGGATGGGGATGGAGATGGAGATGGAGATGGAGATGGAGATGGAACGTCTGACGGCAGCGTTCCTGATGGCGCAGTTGTATGGGCAGTTTGAGGACGCGGAGAGGCAGGTCAGCCCCGAAGCGGGGTTCTGGTGTGGGAAGCGGAAGCTGCAAGCGCAACTGCAACTGCGACTGCACGAGGGCAAGGCAGGTGCTGTCACTGCTGTCACTGCTGTCATCAAGGTACCGTTCCCTACTGCCACTGCTGCCACGAGTTGTATACTGTCCCCGGCCTTGTATGTAGCTCGCATACAACACACGTCCGCTGCTGAGGCAAAGCAGCCACCGCCCGCCGCACAGCCCTCGCGCGCGACCCGCACGTCAAGGGCGTCGGCGCAACGCTGCAGCGCGTCCACCTCTGCGGGCACGGTAACTGACTGTAGGTGTGGTGAGGGAGGACTGGTGGGCAGGCCACGGCTCCATCAGACCCCGACTGGACACCTCAGACCCGAGGACGTCTCCCCTCCGACAAGCCACCCTGCACGAAACATCACCGCCCCTCCCCCACCGCAGGACCGCTTGACGCCCAGCTCCCCTTGAATCGGCGTCGACTGCGACACCTTGAGCCGCCGTCCAAGCACCGAAGGCCTCGACCGGGCCCAGCTGACTGGTCGTCCCGTTTCGTCGCACTGGGCTGAGTGCGAGGCAAGGCAAGGCAAGGCAAGGCAGGGCTGTGCCGCAGCTGAACTGATCGGTAAGGTGAGGTGGGTGAAGGATCGCTCTTAGTCTACTCCATGCACCTCTCAACCCTCCGTCCACCTCTTCCTTGCAGATGTGACTGTTTGGCGCATCAGCCTGTTGCTTACCTCGACTCTTCATCTCCCGCGCTCGTCCGCTCTTCCGCCAGGGCATTGCTGTGTTTGCTTGCGCTTGTCTGCAATACATTGATACACGATGCTTGTAGAGTACTCGTCCTCCGTCGCTGAGAGTCTCATGGTGCTCGAGACGCCTTTGCTACGCGTCTCGCGACCGGTTGCCGCCTGCCAGAAATGCAGGACCGCCAAAACCAAGTGTGATGGCAAGCTACCGGTACGTATGTCGTATACCGATGAGAGGGTGTTTCGACTGCCCCGTCCATTGCATCGGCGCAGCTACGTGTTGGTCTTGAGAACATGCTGACTCTTGTAAAAGGCGTGTACCGCATGTGAACGGGGTGGGAAGGCAGCCGAGTGTTCAAGTACCAACGACCAGTTCGCCAAGGGTTAGTCGAGCAAGTTCCGCCGACTTCTCAGACGCGATTCTCTACCGCTTGCCCACACAGACATGCTGACAGAGATGTGTCTGTGGTGTAGGTAAGGAACGGAGCTATGTCGCTACATTGGAAGCTCGAGTGGACCGGCTGCAACATCGGATCCACGAAGCAAGAGCTCGGAAATCTTCAGTGATCAGCCTTTTCGACGAAGACTCTTCGGTGCCTTCTCGACGACTCTCGGCCGATGTCAGTCAGGCGCAGAGACCCTCTGTTGGACGAGCGGCTAGTCGGAAAGAGGCGTCTGCTATGGACGATTTAGTGTCGGATTTCGGGTTTCTGTCAGTCACAAGCTCTCGCTCAATGCTACCATCAGCAATACTAACCCAACGAAACAGTGCTGTAAATGCAACTGCCAGGGATTACTATGGATTCACTTCGGCCATGTCGTACGCTCGTCTCGTACTATCAGCGTGTTCCAAGGATCCTCTACCTGAAGGCACGACGAAAGCTCTCCCTCCCAGACACGAAGCACTGAAGTTGATCCAACACTACATGGATAACATGTTTATTCTTCTTCCACTATTCGAGGAAGCGAGCTTTTTCTTGGCTGTTGACAACACGTATCACTCCGATCGCACAAAAGCGTCTGCGTTTGACACCTGGAATGTTCGGATGGTGTTGGCAATAGCATGCGCATCGAAGTCGCGTGACCGAGGGGATGCACATTATTTGGACGCTGTGATGCATGTCACGGGCGCCCTCGCGAACGCGGAGCAAGTGCTACGTCCTGGTTCTACCTTGAGTGTCCAAGCTTTGTTGTTACTGGTTGAATATTCCATGTTGGATCCGCATCATTTCGACAGCTGGAGTTTGGTGGGGGCAGCTTCACGCGCAATGGTGGATTTGGGACTGCACCAGGACCCTCCCAGAGGCACTCAAATGACCAAAGCAAAGCTCGAGCTGCGGCGGCGATTGTACTATTGCGTGTATGCTCTAGACAGGTATAGAGCTTCCCCTACCACTACAGTTCGAGCAGGACTAATAGCGATCCAGATCAACAAGTATGGTGCAATCTCGTGCTTTCTCTTTCTCCGACGACTCGGCGAATGTCAAGGCTCCATTTGGCTCTAGCACATCTTCACTCTCCACTACACCGTCACAGCCACTGTGGCGTCACTCTTTCGATTCCGCTCGTGCTCTTTTTAAGCTACGCCAGCTGCAGTCAGCGTGGTACACAGCTCTCTTCCAAACAAGCCGGGTTCCATGGCCCGAACCCTACCCGTACATCTGGAAGACCTGCCAAGAGCTCAAGAATTGGTTTGATACACTCTCTCCACTGGTCCAGACCAACATGAGATCATTCTTCGAGCTCGAATTACTCTATTCCTTCATCTATGTTCTGTCGCCTAATTCCCGTGTGCCGGTGATCCATCCGCATGCACAGACTCTCATGTTCGAGTACTGCATCGACTACGCATCGAAAATGCAGAGTTTGTTGTCTGATCCGAACTACACGGCCCCACTCACCTTTCACGACGCAATGCGAGTATACATGGTTGGCAGACACCTACTGGACGTCCTCAACCAGGAGCAGGAGCGAATACTAAGCGGCATCATACCACCGCCTCCTGCAGTCCCGTCCGACAGTCCTGGTCCGCCTCCGCTACCATTGATGCAGCAGCATGCGAGCAACACGGCAAGATCGGTGACGTGCATCAAGCAGATCACCGACATCCTCGGCCGTTTCGGCGAGCGCTGGGGCTATCACCTATGGCGGGACCGCTTCCAAAAAGACTCGGAAAACACGCTCATGGACCTCGAGCACCGCCGCCGAACGTCGGAGCAGGGTCTGAGCCAGTACGACACAAGCCGGCGAGAGAGCATGTACGACATGGGCCACCGCGGGAGCATCTACCCGCCCTCGAGCGCCGGCCTGAGCCCGCCGTACCAGCAGCCGTCACCGTCTTACGGCTTCGACGGGCAACAGCGCCACAGTTCCAGCCCGTTGTATCAGCTGCCCAACAGCTCCGGCTACCCGGTTCAGCAGCAGGTGCAGCAACAGCAACCTCCGCCGCCACCGCTGCAGGCCCAGTCTTGGCCCGACTGGAGCCAGATCAACAACGCGACGGCTTTCCCGGGCCGCTCCTCGACGCCGCCGCCGGGCTACTTCCCACATCAATAGGGGCCGTTGAGGTTTCCCACTCCACCTTTTTCCTTACAAGCCAACAGCACGAGTTCTTGAGCGCTCCACATTCTGCAGTGGCTTTCTTTGCTTGGTCGTCGTCGTCGTCAGCGTTGGAGCGTGTTTATGCGGCATTTTAGGATGCGTGGGCGGGACCGGGCAGCGCGTGCGCCCGCTCGGCCAGGGCGGATCCGGTACACACGCCCGTCAGCGGGACGTTAGCTCGAATGCGGAGTTAGGAAACAGTACGTGCTCGTCTTGTCTCGTCTCCGCCGCCGTCCACTGCTTCCTCACAGAAGCTCGACGGGCGCACCAATAGCGTTCCCAACACCACGCGTGTCCGGGCCTACGAACCCAAAACACCACGTACACACAACCCCCCCCCCCCTCTCTGCATACACGTCTTCGCCCGCCCCCCCGCCCGCCCGTCCATGCCCCGAGACGCGCGCGCCACCGCCGCAGCCGACGTCGCACAGGTCCGTTCGCGTCTAGCACCCACGCACGACACGACACGTACTCATGGGTCACACCAGAAGCGGGTAGGGGGTGGGGGGGTGCGGCCATCGCACGTGCCACACGCCCGAACCGCAGTATTCTCAACGCCCGCTGCGCACACGGCCGGCGCGGCGGGGGTCGCGAAAAAAGGGGGGGGAGGAAGGGACAAGGGAGGAGGAGGGGGCTTGGCGTGCGAGAGAAAGCGACGACGTGCGGTGCGTTGCGTACGTACAGATGGGGGCGATGTGGACTGGACCGACCGGACACAATACCTCGCTTCCCGCCCCCCTTTTCCCCCCTCCCCACCCCCTTGCCCCCCCAACACTCCTGATACCGACTCGAACTGGCCGATGCTGCCAGACTGGTGACGCCTGCTGATGACCGCCCTTCTCTGCGCGGAGCTGAGCGAGTAGGACGGATCGGAGGAGCGGGGGTTCGTGACCACAGCCGCGAGGCAGGTCGCGAAGAAGCAGGTGTGCCCGGGTGAGCGAGGATGCCGTGGGGCTCGGAAGCCTTTCGTCGCCTGCCCCTCTCTATGCACATGTGCCCCCGCCCCCGCCTCCGCCTCCTCCTCCTCCTCCTCTTCCTCCTCCTCCTCCTCCTCCTCCTCCTCCGCTCCTCGCCAACACCAACTCAGCCCGACACAATCCAACTCAGCGTCTCGTCCGCCGCCGCCGCCGCCTCTGCGCCGCTCCGTCGCTCTCCGCGTCCTCGGCGCGCGCGAGCCGGGCCTCGACGACGCGCTTCCCGCCCATGGCGCGGACGGTGTCGAGCAGCTCGCGGCGGTGGTGCAGGGCGGCGACGTCGTCGGCGCCGCCGATGCTCTTGCCGTTGATCAGCACGTTGGGCACGGTGCGGCGGCCGGTGGAGCGGGCGAGGGCGGCCTGCAGGCCGGCGCCGAGCGGGTGCTGGTCGAGCTCGACGACGTGCGGCGGCGGCGTGATGGCGTAGCTGCGCAGGAGGATGGCTTTGGCGCGCGTCGAGTGCGGGCAGTAGGATTTGCTGAAGATGATGACTGGGGTGGCGGGGTGGTTAGTTTGGGTGGGGGGGGTGTGTGTGTGGGGGTCGGGGTTGGGGTGGGTTGGAAGAGATGGGGTAGGAAGGGGAAGGGGAAGGGGAGGGATGGGATGGACGGGGAAAGGGGAAGGGGAGGCAGATGACATACTAGGACTCTTCTTCAGAATGGCGTTCAGCTCGTTTTCCACATCGTGATCCTCCTTCGTTTCCGCCTCGGCCTTCGCACTCGACGGCTTCGCCTTCGGCGCATCCCCCGTGTTGCCCACCTTCGCTACGCCATCCTCGCTGCCACCCTTCTCGTCAACAACCACTTTCCCGCCATCGCCCGCGTCGCCGCCCTTCATCATCTTGCGTCCTGCGACGCTGCGCTCGCCGTCCGCGCCCTCCTTCTCCGCGACCTTGGCCGCCATCGCCGCCTGCACCACGGCGTCGCGGTCGCCAGCGGCGCTGTTTGCGCCCGCGAACTTGGCGCCCTTCTCATCAGCCGCGGCTTTGGCGGCGGGCTCGGCGTCCTTGAGGCGCTGGCCGACGTTCGCGTTGACGTTGGCTGCCGCGTCGGCAGCGGCCTGTTTGGCGGCGGCGGCCTTGGCGTCGAGTGCGGCGACGGTCTTGGTGTAGAAAGGCGAGTTGCGCGTTTGCCGCGCCGACGAGCTCATGTAGAGGAGGGTGAGCACGGCGAGGACGACGACGAGGCCGAAGGCTTTGAGGCGCCGTTGGGACGGCATGGTCGCGCGGCTATGGGTGTCGTATCGAGAGGGAGGCGAGAGGGGTCCCAAGGCGCAGCCAGCAATGTGGTTGTGTGACGGTGGTTGCGAGGTCGAGGATGTTGGATTGTGGGCGACAGCTGAAGGGCGCGAATCGATACAAGGCTTGTGCGCGAGCGGCAGGGATGGCCGGGGTGCGTGCCTTAGGTTCGTCGGGCTTGCGTGCAGCTGTCAGTAGAGGCTTCTTCAGGCAGCGTGGGGAAGCTGCGGCGGGCAGTCGGGCAGTCGGGCAGTGATCGGCAAGGTGGGCGGAACGGCGCATGTACGGGGCGAGGGGCCGATGGGGCTTCAGGAGGGAGGGAGAGACTGAGCGCGAGAAGGAGAAGGGCGCTGCTCGCTCGCACGGGAAGAGGAAGACTCTGCGGCGAGCACAAGACACCGGAGTCGAGAGTGAAGAAGAGTCAAGACACCAGAGTCAAGAGTCGAGAGGCGAGAGGCGAGAGGCAAGAGTCAAGAGTCGTCGTGAAAGATGGAAGGGGAGAGGGGAGAGGGGAGAGGTGTCAGTCAACGCCGGTCCAGGCCTGAATCCCCGAGCACGAGACGAGCCAGGAGCCCGAGATGAGGTCGAGGGCTGGCACGGGCCCGCGGGGCGCAACTCTATCTGGAACGCTCAAGGGACCTGCATGTACACTAGACTACCTCGCTCCTCCCCGCAAGGTACTGTCAGTTAAATGGAACATGGGAATTGGCGCCGTGTGTAAGTTCGCTTCCAGTCTCTTCCCCACAGTACAGTACCCGTGTCGAATCTCCTGAGCCCTATCGTGCTACTACCCGCTCAACAGGTCCCGCACACTCATCCCGCGCACTCCACTCGCGCTCCCACCGCCCCCTCCACCACTGCCCCAACTCCTACGATCCGTGTTGAGCATCAACAACGCCGCTGTAGCCTCCTGATCCATCGCCATCGCGTCCTCCGCACCCTTGATCCTGTACTTCTCCTTTTCCGGCTCCGGTCTCAGACTGTCCGGTTGCGGCAGCAACGCCGGCGACGTGAGGCTGAAGGTCGAGAACTGTGACGTGTACGAGGAGTATGGCTGCGAGGTCTGTGGGCCGAAGGACGGGGAGGTCTGGGTCGAGCGGATGTAGGGGGATGGGTTCAGTAAGGGAGAGGCTGTTGGCGTGGATGAGGTCGTGGATGTGCGGTGCAGGGACGTGAGAGAGTGGTTGCGCGGTACGGGATGCTGTTGTTGCGGGAAAGAGGTCCAGGAGGTATTGCGTTGTATCTGTTGTGCTGGTTGTGCTGGGTCTGGTGCTGTTGTCGTTGCCGGTGTAGGTTCGACATCGGACATCTCCTCGTCATTGGAGGAGTTGTCGTTGTCGTCCCCATGCATCTCCGCGGATGCATCCCGCGACGGCTGGATTGCGCCTTGATTGCTTGGCTGCGGGCGGAGAAGAGGTGTTGATGAGGCTCGTGGTGTTTGGTTGTTGGCTTTCAGATCGGCGACGCATTGCTCAAGGTAGCGGAGGTACTCTATACTAGCCTGTACGGTCTCAGCGTTTGCCTTTCGATGCAGAGCGATGCCTGCGAATCACCTGTAGAATCGCAAGCTTGTGCATCTCCTGTCCTTCGCAAGCTGGGATCATATCCTTGAGCACACCAAACTCCTCGTTCATCTTGGACCTTCTCCTCCTCTCGATCAAACTATGAGCCGTCTTGCGCGCAATCTTGCGACCTGCTGCCGTAGCACCTGGCCCGGACTTCTTCTTGCCTTCAGCAGTCGTGGCTATCGCCGCTGGCTTGCTTGGCGTGTGGGCTGCTGGGATGTCTTGTTCGATCCTCTGGCATTGCTCCCCTTGGCCTTTCGGCTTCATCTGTATGATTTTCCGGCTTCGGGTCGGTGGAGGCGGGAGGGTGAAGTCTTCCTTGCTGACCGCAGCGGACGACCTTTTGCGCGACGGCCCGCCAGCTGTCGTCGCAGGAGAGGTGGGCGACGCCGGGCGATAAGACGATCCCGACGAGTTGGTAGAGGCCGTCGAGGAACTCGTGCTTCCTCTGGCGTTTCGCTCTCGCTCCGTCAACGCTGCAGGCGGAAGCGTAAAGGCCGGTTCCAGGGCGCTGATTTGCGCCTTCTCCTTGCCTTGGATGTCAGTTGACGGAGCAGGCGTCGGTGGGAAAGCTGTTGCACGGGGCATGCTTGTGAGTGATATGTCGCTGGCGTGACGGGATTCGCAGGTACGAGATGAGACTCCTGCCGCTGTGCGTGCGGAAGAAGAGCAGTCAAGAGGAAGTCAGGGCGGACGAGGAAGATGATGAGGACGATGGCCTTGAAGAAGCGATGGTGGGCAAAAGGACAGCACGAGCATTGTTGGGGACAGCGACATCCCGCCGGGCGTGTCCATCGACCGTCACCGTCAGTGTCGTCGCACGCTCCCCTCGCTGGAGAGGAGTGTCGCGTGCACCGTGTCGAAGATGCCCCCTCTGATTGGCGGAGCCCGTCGGTCCCCGACGTGGGCGACTCATGCCGTCTCCAAGTTTTCCATGGCCTCCTGCTGCTCCTCCTGCAGACGGGCGTTACACGTGATAACACAGGACTCTCCTCAAGGTCGTCAAATCGCTGGTTGAAGCGACTTGCTCTCGCTCCAGCCGGGTAGCACTTACGGACCCGAAGAGGTCGGAATACATCGGAATAACCACCTGTGCTGCGGGTCGTCACTCCATATCCACACACTCCTTCATGGAGCAGAGTCGCCCATATCTTTGAAGCAATAGCCGGCGGCAGGTCCAGCATTCTCTGTTCCAGCGTGTTACAGCTAGTCCTTCTGCCGGGTTCTAGCAGGGCCTGCTGCAACGTTAGGTCTGTAGTCGGCAGCACGTTGTGTTGGAGGGCCTATCACGGATCGCGAGGTGTACTGCAACAAGGGGCTTCAGCACAGATCCCCACGGATTGGAGCTTCGAGTAGGAAAGCAGCAGCTGTTCCATTGCAATCTATGGTGCAACAAGAGTTGCAAAGTGCACTAGAACCGCCAAGCCAAGTGCTCATGCTCCGAGCCAACCAGACGCCCAGTCGCTCGGAGCGGACTACCCAGATCTCTCCTCACTCCGGGTAGAACTTCTCTCTCACATCGTGTGGGTGGATTCTCCTGCCAGTCTTGTCGAAGAACCTGGAAGCCACGCGCATACACTGCTCGTCCACGTCTTTGAACATGATGGCTGCGAGGAGTTGGAGCTGCCATCAGAACATCAGTAAAGGTCCAATGACATGAAGTAAAGACGACCCTTGAGAAGAAGGGAACGGTCGATCTCACCTCTTTGAAAGAGAACACGTCGTCCTCATTGAGCACCTTCCACTCCTCCAAAGAGAACTTGATGTCGTCGTCATATGGCTTGCTAGCAGCACGAGCGTCACCGCCGGCGTGGTTCTTCGCGTTCTTGCTGCCCTCTTTGGCTCCTTTGCCCTTCGCAGCGTTTCCTTTGTTCTTCTCCGCCTTGCTCGTGGCCTCACCAGCCTTGTCCTCCGCCGGTTTGATGTCCTTGTAGCGATTCTTGACCTGCGACTGCGATTTGCCCAAGGCGCTCGCAATCTCCTTCCAAGTCTGCTTTCCCTCAGCTTTCAGTCGAAGCAGCTTGGCATCTTGCGCACGCGTGAAGTCATTGCTGAATGCTTCGTCTTCGGTCTGGGTGCCGATGTCCTTCATGGCAGTGATGGTTTTGGCCGCGGGCGCTGCGGTGTTTCCGCTCGGCTTCTGTAAGACGCGTGTTAGGTTCGAACTGAAAAGAGGATGGCTTGCATACAAGATCTCCGTGCAGCAACATCATGACATGCAAGACTATATCACTTGAAGAGAGGATGTGAAGCATTGGTTGTGTGAGAACTTACCCCTAAAGGATCTCTCGCCGCGCGAATGGTTCTTCCGGCGCCGATGAAAACATCAAAGAGGGAGATCCTCGGTGGTGCCTTGCCTGCCGGCATTGTTCTTTTGGTATTCAGCTATTGAGTTGAGAGAAGTGGAGGATCGAAAGGTTCGAACAATCATTCACTGTTTCAAAGCGTAAGGAGAGGAGTAATTCGAGGTTGAGTGCCGTCAGGACTGGTGACTGCACGGAAACGCACGGAAACTGTAGGGAGACGAGCGTGGGGATAGCTCGTTTGGGAATTACGGGGATGCACGCAAGGATAGGCCCGCAGAAACCCCTAGCCAGCATGCTTCTGTACATCTCCAAAGTGTGAGCTTATGATCGATGTGATCGAATCCTCGCCAAAGTGACTCCATTCTGCTATCCACCTTTGCATCACTTGAGCGAGCTTGCTTCTTCAAGATCATTGGTAATGGGACTAAACAGATCGAATGGCATAGTAAGACAACGGAGCTTTCGTGCGTGAAGAGCCATCAACCTGGCCATCATTGGAGCTATGAACGGGAATGGTTGCTTTGATACCAAGACCGAAACGTACAGCAGACACTAGCCTAGCTTGCAAGAGGGCGAGGATGAGATCCAGACTATGTATTAAGCAGCTGCTTGTGAGTTGCAAAAACTAAGAGTAGAAAGAAGCAAAAAAGGCAAAAAGATACCCCAGATGCGTTGAGCGGCTTAGAGGGAGACAGTGAGGCAAACTACCGAAGCACTAAACGTTGCCGGAGCGTCCTATGTGACCATTGCGCCAACGCACCCAGGGCATGAGATACGTTTTAGCGAAGGGAATATATACCCCCTGAGTTCGAATTAGCAAATTGTTTCCTCTCGGTGCTAACGAGCAGGTTCTGCAACCCTCGAACACATGTGCGAAGAAAGTTGTCTTTTACTGGGTCGAACTGTAATGGTTGACATGATCTTCTGGTAAGGATGGGGAGCACATTGACTCAAGGCAGGAGTTTGCGTAAATCCGCAGAACTGCCCACGTCGTATGCAATGGGCAACAAAGACGCAGGATACGAGAGTATGCAAAGGACTTGTTCTTCCTGTTGTGGAGCAAACTCTTCTTTCAGACTCGCCTTTGAGCGCCTGATCAGAGGTCCATGTACAACAACATCGTGGCTCCTCACGCTGGATTAGGCTACAGAGACATACGAGTGTTTGAGAGGTCAGACGTTTTGATCGATTACCACGTTTTGTTCTACCAGTCGGTGATCAGGCCAACGGTCTTTGACTTGTATCCTCTCCTTGTATGTCTCTATCTGTACAAGTCCTGACTGCGGGGGTGAACTGACTGCGATCTGAGATGTGATTAGAGTCGTGGGGAAGAAGAGATGTCGTCGGAAGTTAGGCGTGAAGTCAGGGGTTCCGCCGTTTTCCCGAGACCCCGGAGCTTCGACATCGACATCAACATCAAGAAGCCATTCTAGCATCGCGAACAACGTCCACCCCTCCACAGAGCCCTCCAAGGATTGCCCAAGATGCTACTCCGACTCACCGCTGTTTTGGCAGCTTTCGCAACTCTACTGCCTCTGTCTCTTGCCCATAACATCCAAATGAAAGCCCACTCCCGCGAATGCTTCCACGAAGAACTACACAAGGACGACCGAATGACCGTGACCTTTCAAGTCGGCGACCGCGAATTCGGCGGGAGCGGCAACCTAGATGTTGACTTCTGGGTTTGTCACTGTCCACCAAGGCCACCGAGCCTGCGTAGTCCAAAAGCTGAAAGCGATTTAGATACAAAATCCAGCCAACTCATATCAAGTCCACGAACGCGCCGTCTCTTCTGGCGACCACTCTTTTGTTGCCTCTATGGACGGTAGATACACGTACTGCTTTAGCAACGAGCACTGGTCGGCGAACACGAAGGAAGTCTCCTTCAACGTCCACGGAATCGTCTACGTCCCAGAATCAGAAGCCCCACAAGATCCGCTGGAAAAAGAAGGTACGTGTAAACTCAGGTGGCACAAGGGAAGTTGTGGTAGAACAGCCGGCTAATTGAGGGTGACATTAGTGAGACAACTCTCCGAGCTACTGGCGCAGGTCAAGGACGAGCAGGGCTACATTGTGGTGAGGGAGAGGACGCATAGGAACACGGCAGAGAGCACGAACGCGCGAGTCAAATGGTGGAGTATATTCCAGCTGGGTGTGTTGATCGGCGAGGGCGTCTTCCAAGTCTGGTGGTTGAAGAGGTTTTTTGAGGTAAGTCGGGTCCAACATTAGTCAAAGCCAAGTCTATGCTAAGAAAGTGAACAGGTGAAGCGTGTAGTATAGTTGCCATTCTTTTCCTCCCAAACCACAAAGACTAAAGCTTCACAGCTTAAATAACACGATGTCTGACCTTCTCGTGCAGTCCACTCAGTGAATGCACAATACTGATAGCAGCTCTGATGATCTCTTCTTAACGTAGCTGCACTGTTGCTTGGATGAAAAGTTTTGAAGACTGGCGATGGCTCTAGGGACGCTGGGTCCAGCATTCAGCTAGGGTACTAAGACTACGAGATTGTTAACATCAATCAAGGAACACAAGAGTTGTAGTTGTTGTAGGGTAAAATGAAACCACCTTGATAGCTTCTCTTTAGGTATAGCGTACCATTAAGCGAGATGCGGCAGGGTTCCTGGCGTGTTTTCGTCGTTCAGAGTCAAACTCACATTTAATTACCAGCTCCACGAATGCGCCTACGGCAACGAAGCCCTGAAACGTCTGAGCAACTCAAGAAGAGTCTTCGTTACCGAAGCGGCTCAGAGCGCCTGCATTGCGAAGAGCGCCATCCTTTGCAATGTCGCTCAATCCCTATGTGGACAGTAAGCCTCCCCTTCCTTCTGCTACAGAACGCGCGCGAGACAAACCTCATATACTCGATCTTACAGCTTGCATCGCAGTACTGATAGCTCCTTCTTCCTCGTAGAGAAGGTCCTCGTCCTCACCGCCGACGGCCGGACACTCACCGGTACCCTCCTCTCCTGCGACCAGCTCACAAACCTGGTCCTTCAAGATACCGTCGAGCGCGTGATAAGGTCGGCCGACGACCCGAAGCCCAGCACAGAAACAGAGCATGGGGTGTATCTGATACGAGGCGACAACGTGCTCTTGATTGGGTTGGTGGATGAGGAGCTGGATAATAGTATCGATTGGACAAAGGTCAAGGGAGAGGTCGTGGGCGGGATCAAGCATGTGTGACCATATGAGAGCACGTCATGGGCGAATTGGTACGGCGCTCCTCGACTGGAAAGGTTCTGGGAGGTGTCACCTACTTACAATTTCGAGAAGTCCACAACGAAAAAATTTCTCAACACGATGAAGCGGTGCGGGAGCACCGCTATATTATGGAGGAAGTGCGTACGACTCATGGAAGAGTATGTCTCCACGCATCTTCTCATACCTATCAGGCTTGAGATAACAATGTGTCTTCCCGGCCGCAGACAGTGCTGAGCTCACTCCCTCTTGCTCGTTCGCAAATATCGGCCCTGTTCCAGATGTAGACTGGCGTGTCGTTGCGAACGGCTCTCGATTGTTGTTGTTCAGCGAAGGCGTTCAGGAATTCGAGGCGAAGGTGGACATTTGGGGACCTTGCACGTTCTGTATCTCTGGAGAGCCGAATCTGAAAGAGGCAATGTGCAACGAAAATGCGGCTCCTTTCTTACTGTAGTGCTGGTCAGACAGCCAAAAGAGGGGGAGGTATCTCTGAACACAGCTCTTTGCACCTTGAGTTCGCGCCGTTACCATTCAGGGATCATCGGAACGTTCTATATTGTGGTACGGTTTGACGAGGACTGTTCGCACGAACGCAGCTACGAAAGACTTGCATGGGTCAGAGATCCCGAGAGACTGCCGGAATTGATTGGCTGACTCCCTTTGAACTAAACGTCTATTTGAACATGACCTCAGGCTCTTTCTCCACGTTTCATCTTCACATTCTCCACTTCCACACTCTTCAACTTCGCCATCACCCTTTCTGTCTCTTGCTGGCAAAGCTGGTTATGGATCTCAGCGCCCGAAGTAGCTCCCTGAGCCGTACCATCCCTAATCTATTCCAGCAGCGTTCCGACGTCGCCAGTCACAAACACTCCCCTCACGTTAGTCCTCCCGAATGGATCGTTCCGCTTGACGAGGCTATCTGTCCCTTCAATGATGTCAACCCCCAACTCTATGACCAAGTCGGCTGCCACAACTCCTGTCGGCGGCTTATGCACAAGGAGAGCGGCACGGGCTCGTAATCCGTCTTTGAATACGATGTCTACGCCTTCGTCGCCAGCATCGTCGAGTTGTGCGATCTTGCGCTCGTCCAGTGTGACATCTTTGGCTTTGGCGACGGCCAAGGCGTCTGCGACCGCCATATCTGCCTCGCTAACCGAACCAGTGCGTGAAGATCGTGAGGGATGGAACGCCGAGCGACATCATGGAGATTAGGGAATGTAGGTAAAACCGCGACGGTAGAACAGCGACGGAAAGGTCAGTACGCTAGCAGGCATGTGGGAGCGCTCGTGGCCGTCGTAGAAGAGGCATTGGTATGTGTCACGATCAGTCAGTAACGAAGTGGTCAGGATATGTCAACGGGAACTTGAAATTACGTCCCCAGTTCTTGGCGTATCCCTTAATGTCTGACAGGAAGATATCCCGTGATCCCATAGCTAGCACGATCTTCCTCTCCTTCCAGACCGAGCCATCCGAACTTTCTACTTCAACCCTGCGTTCGCTGAACCTTCCTTCTCGACAGTCTTCGCATGCACGATCCTCTTCTCCACAAAATCGACATACTCGTCCCCTTCGATCTCTTCTCCCGAGACCACGAAGGACAATGGGGTCAACACTGTCGCGAATCGGGATCGCTTGTGCCGCATGAGTGTTGGCGTTGCGGAATTCTTTCGATGAAAAGACGGTTGCGGCGCGGTGAACTCGTGAGAGGCTGAGAGCTGCGCGGAGACCTGCGGGACAGGCAACAAGGACCAGAACATCGTCATTCTTCTGTCAGCTGAAGGCATGGTAGCGATTTGGGGGTTCAAGAAGATTGAGAGGCCGATAGTCTGTTGTACGTAGGGTCACTCTGTTAATGGTTGATCGTTGTTGGAAGTGGAGTTGGAGACAATTGTATTTAGTGTGTGTAGGTTAATGGGCGGTGGACAGGATCTCGTAAGGAGCTTGTGTCTTTGTATGTCCTCGCCGAAAGGAATAGAAGTCCTACTGATTGTTTACAAAAGTCTCTGACATGAGATAGAGAGTCTCCGAGAACATCCAAAACAATCGCGACCGGAGCAACTCGAAAATTCCACGTGCTAAGAACAGAAAAGCAGAGTAGTGTTGATCGCGGAAATACAGGGGTGGTATTTGGGTCTGGAGTCTGCTCTGGCGCTGGCATGTACATTGTTCTACTTCGGGAACATTTGTAATGCTTCGAAGCGCTTCCGCTCAAGCTGTCTGCACGACGATCATCCTACTGAATCATAGCTACGAGTCATTTGCTGCTACGAAGTGTATTGAGAACCGACAGGGAGAGTCCCATGTGTGGAAGTCCAGTTGTGTACAGCGAAGATCCACCTGACGCCATATTTGCTCTCACCAGTCATGACATGCATAGGATGCGCTTCGGTCTCCACTTCTTACAATTTCCCCGCACTCAGACTCTCAAGAAAATATTGTGAACACAGCAGTTGATCCGGCTTCTTCTTTCAGGTTACTGACATACTCTGGATTCAATGGCCGATGGCGTACCCTGCCATTGTGTTGTTCTTTGCTCGTGGTCAGGGTTCTGACGTTGGAACATTAAGCGAGCGGCACCGGACCGAAAAGCGCCGCGCGAACCTCTAAAATTGAACCTCTCACCACCACGACTCCACGACGACACAGACGATCCCGACCAGCGACTCCACGGCCAACTCAAGATGAAGTACATTCACTCCCAGGAGACGCTGACCATCCCGAAGGATGGTATGTATATTCTCCGGTTGACGAACGCACTGGGCCAAGCGCAAGCACGCTGACACTCCCTGCGCCCATAGTCAAGGTCAGCATCAAGACAAGAGTCGTCACGGTCGAGGGTCCTAGAGGTAGGATTGGACACACCGCCATATCGAAAATACGTGTTCACGCATGCTACAGGAAAGCTCGTAAAGAATCTCGCTCATTTGTCCGTGTCCTTCTCGCAACCCTCCCCGGGCGTGATCAACATCGAACTCCACCATGGCTCCCGCAAGAACGTCGCTACCCTCCGCACCGTCCGAAGTCTCATCAACAACCTGATCATCGGCGTCACGAAAGGATACAAGTACAAGATGCGATACGTATATGCGCATTTCCCAATCAACGTCAACATTGAGAAGAACAATGAGACTGGTCTCTACGAGGTCGAGATTCGGTATGTGAAAATTGCGAGCTATGGAAGATGGATGTTGGTTTTTACGTGGACGGGTGCTGATTCTGGTCGAACACAGCAACTTCATTGGCGAGAAGATCGTGCGAAGGGTCGTGATGCAGTCAGGCGTAGATGTCGAGGCTTCAAAGAACGTGAAGGACGAGCTCCTGCTTTCCGGAAACTCCCTCGAGAACGTGTCACAGAGTGCTGCAGACATCCAGCAAGTTTGCAGAGTGAAGAACAAGGATATCCGAAAGGTTAGGGGAAATTACTCAGTCAACGGTCTACTACAATTACTGACTGGATTCTGTGTAGTTCTTGGACGGTCTGTACGTGTCGGAGAGGGGCAACATCGAGGAGGAGATATGAGTGACGGCAAGCAAGTTCTCAGATCGCTTTCCAAAGATCAGCGTTCTTTACAACGAGTTTCGAGAACCATTGGAAATACCAGTGATCATTGTGCCACCGTACGACCCGCAGAGAGTTTGCTCTCAAGGTTTGCAATCCCTACGTGGGAAGTAGCGTCAAGGTTACTGTGCATTACAGCCGCAATGTAGCGGACTGCTCATGTGCACTTTATTCACAGCTTGATCATCTTCTGGACCTTTTTGACTCGTGGTTTTCAATGCCACCATTTCACACGTTTCCCGCTCCCTACCGCGCGAAACAAGTCACGGAAGCTGTAAGAAAGTTCTGCACATCCTGCAGGATGTTGATCGGGTTGGGATTTTCGGATGACACGGTTTCGTAACAGTCCATTCTGATGAACTTCTAAAGTCACATTTCAACAACTGTCAAGGCATAAAGTCGCATGGGCGTCATAGACTTCTGTGCGGCAAACACCTCTTCCCCTCTTCGACGCGCTCAACTTCCCCGTAAGCATCGCCACCTCGACAATCCTACACGGTATACATCTCTCGATCGCTTGATGAAGGGACTACGCGCTTCCTTTGAAACGCCACTCTCCTCCCTTCGCCTCACACATATATTGAGCAAGCCCTCTCCTCTGCCTCTCCTTAGCATCGAAATTTCCCTCTCCCAGCCACGCCTTCAGCGCACTCCCTCGCAGCGACGCCGCGTTCAGCGCGTTGCACTTCCACTCCACGCGCCTATATCCAAGGTGTTCGAAGGCGTGCTTGAGCAGTAGATACGTCGCCTCAGTGCCTGCCGTCGAGCGCTGCAACCTGGGCCCGTACATCACGCGGCCGATCTCGATGCAGCGGTAGGCGGTGTTGGCGTGCATGAGCGACCTATAGCCGACCGCTTCTCCGGATGCTTTGTCGCGGATGGCGAAGTACAGGGGATCTCTGCAGGCGGCGCGCTCGGCGATGTGGGTGTCGAAGCTCAAGGTGGAGGCGAAAGGCCCGTCGAGGTCCAAAGGGAGGCTTTCTGGGGGCCGCCAAGGTGGGCGCAGATGGGGGGAGGAGTGAGAGGGTGCTAGGGGAGTCAGGAGGATGGAGCGGCCGGTTAGGACGAGGTGTTGGACTGCTTTGGCGGGTTCTGGATAGATGGAAGCGCCTAGAAGGACGTCGGCTGACGGTTGAATGTCATCTGTCACGATTGCATCAGGATTGAGGGAACAGAAACCATAACGGTGTGGTCGCGCCCTCACCAAGGGGACGCTGACGACCTATGGTAATGCGCAGAGATGAGGCTGAGAGACTGGGACTTGACATTGGATTGCACATGCTGTTTTCCTCGGGCTGCAGTAGCCTCGCTATGTGCATTGTTCTACTTCTAGGTGCGAGAGAGGTGACAGGCGTATGCACGAACAGTGCTAGACCCACGGGACCAGGTGGCTTTACTTTACTTTGCTTTACTTTACTTTTCTTTACTTTATTTTATTTCACTTGCTTGGCGCACTCTCACCAGCTTGCGGCCGGCGATGCTGCTGAACCCGAATGTCAAAGATTGCATTGACCAACAACGTCAGGACTTGGACCGACAGCCGTGACGGGACAACGTTACATTCGGCAGGGTTACACGCAGTATAGTTGGTGTTTAAGGTTCGGTAGGAGGAGCTGATTGATGCGACAGGGTCCGGGATTTAGATCGTAGCCTGCCCGAGATACGCGAGCTGTTGACATCAGCTCACGTCCGGCTTCAGAGTCAAGTGGCAGGTTCGACCGTGGAGAGCTGCTCGACAGGGCGTCTGCAGGCAGCGCATGCTGTCGTTTTCACATGCAGGCCCTTCCAACGGGTCGAGAACTCCGCACCCTCCCTCGTAGCACCGCAGGATGGGTCCTGTGACTGCAGGTGCAACCTCCACAACGTCCCTTCCGCCTCTCTGTCCAAGTCTTTCCTTATCCGGCTAGCCCTCAGCTGCATCTCCATCCTAGGCCATGCTGTTGCGGCACGCCCTTTCCACTCTTCAATGGACGGCCAACGGCGAGCAGATACCATGAGTCGCGACCTTATATTCCCCCGTCATGCCCCAGCTCCTGCGTCTCCAGACCGCGGTCATCTGCTCCTCGCCTGTACCACGTACAAACATCTTATCTCTGCAGCATGGCTATCTACGAAGGCAAGGACGGCCGCGTCGACGACTCGCCGAAGCTGCACGAGTCTGGAGAAGAACCCGCTAGGTCGCTGTCGCTGAGCGAGACGGAGGGACTCGAAGGCCTCAGTTTGTACGAGAAGAAGTGCGTGCTCATCAACCGAGAGATCGATGCTCAGGGCATGGGCAAGTATCAGTGGTATATCTGGGGTCTCTGCGGATTCGGCTACATGCTGGACCTGCTCTGGGCGCAGGCCTTTGGTCTCGTGCTGAGTCCTCTGAAGCAGGAACTGGGCTTCTTGGGTAACGCTGTGCTTGCCCTTGCAGTCATTGCATTTCTGACACACGACTGCAGGCGATGAAACTGGAAACATCTCGGTCGCTTTCTCCTCCGGCCTCACAGCTGGTAAGCACCTGTCACCAGCTGTGTTCTAGCGGATTTGTACTAATGCGTTGCTGTGCTTAGGAGCATTCGTCTGGGGTGTTCTGGTAGACATTGTTGGTTGGTACTCTGGCCTGGAATCCGTTCCAACACTAATGTGGAGATCAGCTTGCTGACATCTTGAACCAGGACGTCAATGGGCTTTTAATCTGACAGTGCTCTTCACTTCCGTGTTCGGACTTGGCTTGGGCGGGACCAATTCGTACCCTTCGTTCCTGGTACTCACTGCCTTTGTCGGATTCGGTATTGGAGGTAACATTCCTATTGACACTACGATTACCCTGGAATTTATCCCACAGGTGAGGTTACGCTCAAACGAAGTAACAATTAAGACAGCCACTGACATGCTCAGAACCGACGTTTCCTACTGGCATTGCTGTCAATTTTCCAACCTATTGGCGTAGTTGTCACCAGCGGTATCGCGTACGGCTTCATCCCGAAGTACTCATGCAGCCCGAACTTCTCGCAAGAAGGCGCTTTACCGTCCTGCCGTAACGTCGCAGCCGGAGTCGCGTGCTGTGCCAAGGCCGACAACATGGGTTGGAGGTATCTGCTTTTCACGCTCGGTGCCATCAGCCTTGCGGTCTTCATCTTCCGCTTCGTTCTGTTCCGCTTCAAGGAGTCGCCTAAATACCTCGTCTACAGGGGCAACGACGAAAAGGCAGTCGGCGTGCTGCAGTATATTGCAAAGTTCAACGGGAAACAGACAGCGATCACCTTGGAGACTTTTGAGGCGTTGGCACGTGAGCATAACTTGGTGGGCAGTGGCACGGCCATCCTCGGTGGAGGCGCGAAGCAACTGCAGAGCTCGGTGTGGGAGAAAACCAAGCTCGAGTTCGCAAGATACAAGATGCTCTTTGCGAACAAGCAGATGACTCGTCTCACGCTGCTCGTTTGGGCGACTTACATCATGGACTTTTGGGGGTTTACTGTTGCCGGTAAGCCCAGTGTCCTGACTCGAATCTCAAGCTGGCACTGATGATGCGTCTCAGGCACCTACCTGCCGACCATTCTTGCCACCAAGAACGGCCAACTGCACCTGTCCCTCGAGTTCACCTACCGCAGCTACGTGTACATCTTCCTCCCCGGCATAGTCGGCGTGGTGATCGGCGCGCTGATGTATGGTGTCCCGCACGTCGGGCGCAAATGGACGATGGTCCTGTCCTCCGGGCTCATGGGGGCCTCGATCTTCATCTTCAGCGCCGTCAACGACGAGAAGTCAAACATCGGCCTCAATGTCATGGAGTACTTCTTCCAGAGCATGTTCAACGCCGTCCTGTACGGCTGGACGCCCGAGGTCTTCCCCGCGCCTATCAGGGGCACCGCGTGTGGCCTTGCCAGCTTCTGGGGGCGGCTGTTTGGGATTGTGAGCCCGCTGATTGCGCAGCACCTGTATGGGAACAGTGGGAACATCAACAGCGTGCTCTATCTGGCGGGAGGCGTTACGCTGGGGTGTGTTATCACGACGGCGCTGCTGCCCAACAAGGCTATAGGCGCGCAAAGCTTTTAGGGTTTTGTCTGATCGAACGTGGGTCTCAGTCTCAGACGAGCGTGAGAAAATGTGGTGTTAACAGAGCGCGGTCTTTGGATCAAACGGGTCCTCTGTACTGTTCTCCTCTTAATGAAATTACGGATGACAATGCAGAGCACCGCGGGATTTTCCTGGTCGCAACTCTAAGATGCATTTTATCTGTACTACGTTTCCCGTGCCCGTAGTAGTCGTGAAGCTGTGCTGTCCCTGACTTTCGTGAGATTGTGGCTGCTTCGACACGCTCAGATCCAAATCCCGTTCCCCGTCTCAGCCCTATAAAATTCCAGACTACATTCTTAGTACTGTAGAGCTCGAGTACGAGGCACAGCATTCCGCGACACCATTCAATTCTACCACACTGTCGTCCTAGAATTCAACAAATGCTCCGATCGGGCAGATGCTCCATTTCATACTACAAAGTCGCCTGCCAGCTCTACTCGACAATCTCCCGTTTCTCCCATGTGGAACCTTTGCGCAATGGCAGCGTCGACACCTTCCGCCAGCAAGCCTTCGCACCCGCGAAGCCCGCCCTTTTACCTAGAGACCACTTCCGCGACCTGCCCGCTCTGAAGAAGTGGTTCGAACCCTCACCCAACATGCCCACCGCTTGCCAACTCAACGCTTCCTACCTCTCCTCCTACGGCGAAACCCTCTTGCCTCTCGAACTCACGCGTGAAAACCTCAGCAACGGCGCCGACAGTGTGTCCTCCTTCGAGCAACTCCACGCACCGCTTAATTTCTTCATCGAGTGGACTCGCCAACACCAGCGCTCCGCCTCCGCCTCCACTCCCTCGACAGCACCAGCAGGTCGGCTCTACCTCGCCCAAGCACAAGTCTCCGACCTTCCCTCACCCCTGCGCGCCGACCTCCCGACCCCCGCCCTCGTCACACTCGCAAGCAAAGGCGACGTCTACGACACGAACGTGTGGATCGGCCTCGCGCCCACCTATACGCCGCTCCACCGCGACCCGAACCCGAACCTGTTCGTGCAGCTAGCCGGGCGGAAGACAGTACGACTCTTCACGCCCGACATCGGCGCGGACGTATTCCGGAGCGTGCAGACGCGCATCGGTGCTGCCGGAGGAGGAGGCGGGAGTGCGAGCATGCGGGGCGCCGAGATGATGCAGGGGGCGGAGCGGCGGGTGCTGGAGGCGGAGGTGTGGGGGTCGGGTGAATGGGAGGAGGGCAGAGCGGGAGCGGGGCTGGAAGCGCATTTGGAGGCAGGGGATGGGCTGTTCATTCCGAAGGGGTGGTGGCATAGCATCAAGGGTGTTGGAGAGGGCGTTACGGGCTCGGTAGGTCTTGTTGGCTGCCTCCCACACACGGCATACACCATCACTGACAGAGGCTGCGTTTAGGTCAATTGGTGGTTTCGGTGAGTGACGCCAACTAGGACGCGGCATGACTCTGTCCGCTCCAGCGCTGCGGATGCGTCCAGGGAACGGCGCTCATGCGCCGCAATACGCAGGCGGTCTCCCTTCAGAGCTACCACCGGGCGCAAAACACGTCTGCTTTGCAACCCATCGTCTTCACAACAGGATGGCATTAGATACGAAGCGGAAGCAAGTATCGAAGCGTGCCACCGCACGCGTAGCAGAACTGCTCACCCTCGGCGCCCACAACGCTGCGACGAGGCTCCGCGACTGCGCCTCCACAGCAGCTATGTCCCAGCCGAACTCGAAGAACGCAGAGCAGTCGGAAGCAGCCTCGAACGACGAGCCACGCACGTGAGAGTAGCTGCGACGTGATTCTACGGCCCGAAGCCGAAGCAACAACAGCACTGGACGAGGCGGCGGCACAGCTTGAAGGGGAGCTGCTTCAGCCATTTGCCAGAGGACGCCCTGCACCATGTCAGTGGTTTCGACAGCCGCTCTGCGCATCGGAAGGGATTCAGCACGGCGGTGCGAGGTCACTGAAACGACGGTCCGGCTGCGTTCGAGGCGGTGATGACATTGTCGAGCCTCCGAGTGATGCTCGACGCTGTTCTGCCCAGTTGGAACACTAGACCGGCGCAAGTTGTGCGTGTACGATGGCAGGATACGCTTCCGACTGAGCGTTCTGTTGCGGTGAAGGCGGCGCTGAGACAAAGGTTGGCGAACCGGCTGCAGAAGTCCGGCAGCATTGGAGCAGAAGAAGGTGAGGGGTGGAGCGCCAGACAGCATACGTAGACGGTCAGTGTTGGAGCACAGAGAACTGATGGACAAAGGCGCCGGCGAGTGGCTAGTAAAAGCGTTCGTGCTGTCACACCTCAGCAAAACAGTGCACTGGCTTCTACTCCGATGTTTCTAATCAAGCGTTTGTGCGCTGCCTGTGATATTGGGAGATCGTATTGAAGCTTCTCCTGCTTCTGCCATGTCTTTCACGTCTTACGTAGCTGCGCAACGAGTCAGTACTTCGGAGCGTGATAGGCACAACGCGAGATTGTAGGGAACGTTTCGCTCCTTCTCCAAGAATTGCAGTGCGTCCGCCCTGCGATTTCCACGTTCCTTTTGTTTGCCTCATCTGTATTTGTCTACTGCTTCTGCCTGCGACTTTCCTTCCAAATCGTTCGCCTGCTCAGTCCGTCAATCCATCCAATCTTTCAGAGTGTCATGTTCAACATCAACATCCATTCATTCAACGGGCGAGGTGCCCACAAACCACTAGCCTGACATGTTGATCAAGCGGAATCAATAATTTCAAGCAGAGCAGGTCGAAAAAGGAGAGGCGCCAGACGGGCAGTTGCGGCTCCAAAGCCAGCCCAACAGCTCCCCATCGCAGAGTACGAAGCGTCCACCATCTGCGGCGACGTGGGAACTACGACCGTGAACAGGGACCATCACCAAACGCTGCGATTGCCAACACCAGTCCCGAACGGCAGCACCTTTGCCGGGTGCGCGACGCTCAGATGCCACGGCAAAGCCCGAGCAGACCGAACGGTGTGAAGGAGGCGGCGAGGGACGGGGTGAGGCGGCACCATACGAACCAGCACGGTGACAGGAGTCTCTTGGCCAACGAAAATATTCAGAGCACGAACCCCGTGGCTCCAGAGCGGCACTCGAACGAGGTGTTCGTGTATGATCCCCCAGTGGCGGAGAGAGAACAAGGTGGGCAGGGCATGCAGAAGTGCCGGCGACACCTCGACACCGCCGACCGGACGGTGACGCCGAAGCCGGAGCCCTAGTCGTGGTGACGGGCCTGGCCGAGTGCCGGCCGGCGCGCTACAGATGATGGATACGGAGGCGCTGTGACTGCTGTCTAGGGGATGACGGTGACGGGAACTGCGTGAGCGTGCGTCTGCGCCGCGTTCGCATCTTGGTGGTATTGTGGTGGATGTGGGACCGGCCTGGGAAGGGATCAGTCGCATGGAACCGAGTGCGGCGACAGGCTGTAGAGAATCAAAGGGGGTCCTCGGTGCGGATGGCAATGCTGATGCCATCGACTGATGGTGCGGAGATGTCAGAGGGCCTGTGGCAGTTCAGCGTCCAAGACATACACAGAAGGGAAAGCACCCGTTCTATATCATCGTCATCAACACCATTGTCGCAGATCATCTCATCATCTCATCTCCCTCTCCCTCATCTCCAGCTTCGCATTCATGCCCACGATACACCGCACCAGATCCCAGTCGCCATCCTTCCCGACCCAGTCACACACCACAATGCCCAAACAGCCGTCGCCCTCGCCGTTCTCGTGGTGTTTCTCGCACAGGAACTCCGTCACCGCCGGATTCAGCCGCGCGGCGATCTTCTCGGGCCAGCAGCCCACTTTCCAGAAGTTGCTCGCGCTCAGGAAGTTCAGGTAGAAGGGTGACGGCGGCACGGGGTGCTCGGCGTCGGTTGTGATGCCCGGCAGCGGGCAGGTGAGGCAGCCGGCGCGCTCGAAGTGCTCTTCGCAGAAGGTGATCTTCTGCTCGATGCTGGGTGTTTCGAGGACCTCGCAGAAGTCTTGCACGCACACATCGCCGTGCGTGTCGTTGGGCGTGTTGTAGGCCCAGTTTTCGGCGTCGATGCACCAGCCGGCACCGTCCCTGCAAAGAACAAAGCGTGGTCAGTTGCTGTTTGCTGTTTGCTGTTTTCCGTTTGAATGGGTGGGGAGACGGGAAGGGTGTGGAGTGGCAAGGGCGGCTGCGCATGCTCGTACTTACCATTCTTGCCTTATTCGGTCGTCGAGCGCGAAGCGGCGCATCAGCGTGATCTTGCCGCGCACTTCGCCGAGTGTGGGGATCCGCGGTGCGGTGAACCACTTCCCAACATCGCCTGCGTAATGGTCTCTCAAGATGCAGCTCAACTGCTGGTCAGTGGCGTTTCCCGGCCCTTCTCTTTTCACGCTCATGATGACAGTCTCGCTCGGGTTCTCGTCCAGAAACGTGCGCACGACGTTGACAAGGTCGCGGAAGTATTTGTTGCCTGTCAGACTGATGGGGAAGACGCCGTGCACGAGAACGAGGCCGTCTTTACTCGGGTCTTCCGGCGATTCGGGCTGCACTCTGATGTCGAAGAAGCGGACACCATTTTCGAGCTGTACTCTTGGAGGGACGGCTTGGCAGCGTACGGAGGGGAGAGCCTTGTGGTAGGTTGGCGAGTTGTGTGTGCCGGGGATCGATATACCGGACAGAGGTGTCTCGTCTTTGAGCTCTTGCATCCAGCATTGCAGGTTGGCGGAGGAGTAGAGGGTGAGGAAGGAGTCTTTCGGGATGAAGATGCCTGTATACTGGAAGCGCGGGTTCGGCGCCAATGGCTGCAACGCTTGCGATTGGGTTTGGGGAGACGGTGTAGTAATTCTATGTCGCTCGCCCTCGTTCTCGAACGTCAATCGCAGTATCTCCTTCCCACTCATCTGTGCGGCTTGCACCTCGGGTTTCGATATCTGGAACGGCTCAAGGCGAATAGAGACATCTTCGGTGCTGGACGGCGGTGCGTTTTCGTCCAACTGAGGCACTGCTGGACTGGTATTGTTCACGAGGGTGGTGATGTTGCGGGTGATGCGGGAGAAGTGGTGGTGGGTTTCAGTCCCGGGAGCTTCGTAGCGTTCGATCAGCTTCAACTCGAGCGGGGTGGAGGTCAGGTTGCGGATCGCAAGCGGCGGTGCAGAAGACATGGCTGTGGATCTGGGAGTTCGAGGTGTGAGGAAGGACGGGCGACTTACGCT